>JANHFN010001777.1:112795-147795 GCA_032468175.1 Toxicocalamus goodenoughensis | reverse complement strand
AGGCAAGCCGTGTGTGTGTATGTGTGTGTTTGTGGCGGGGAGGGGTCCGAGAAAGGAGGGCTGCAGAGCCACGCTTTCCTCCTAAGGAAGGAAGACTGGACAACTTGCTCCCGAGGAAACCTGTAATAGAAAACCCCAGGAACCCTAGATGCTTCGCAATAAGCCTGGATAGGATCGGGCTGAGGAAAAGAGCTAATCGAAAGGGGATCACTCAGCACCCTCGTGCCGCGTTTCTTTGCCCCGAGAGGGCCCCTATCTCCCTCCCTGTTTCCTCCATTCCAATCAGGAAAGCGGAGACTAGCAAAGACGCAGGCACCCTAAGCGAGCGCTTGGCAAAATTAGTGATGTATCACGTTAATTACCAATGTGATTTTCAAATGGTTGCAGGCAGGCCCAAGGAAAATTAATGGAAATCCAAATTCTAATTATGTGGCGGTTGTTAAAGAATTAAACTAAATACTCTGGGTGAATGTGGCGGGCGGCAGAGAGGGAGCAAGCGAAGGCGCCTTTCCGTAGAGGAAAACTCCCCCCCCCCGCGCGCGCGCGGCCTCTGCGCCTGAAAAAAGGCGCGCGCACCTGCAAAGCGACTTCCCCGTCCTTTGATAGCCGTCCTTTGATAGCACGTCGGGGGGCCCTTTTCCATGCCAAGGTAGCCAGCAGGAAGCGAGAACAACGCCTCCAGGCGGGACCAGAAGCGTCACTTTTGGAGGAGGTCTTTGCTTCTTCATTGGCCCTTCCCAGGTTAACATTTGAGAGGATTTGGAATCTAGGCAGAGGAATCCTTAGCCGGGCAAACTGGGCCTTTGAATCCAAGCAGTTCCGGAAGAGGGCTTTCGCCCGGGGCCCGGACTGGAAACCTGGCCAAAGGAGCCCAGCTCCCGAGAGCTTCTGAGGATCTGGAAAACACGTGTTAAAGGAAAGGGGGGCTTTTGACACCCGCAACTCTTTGGATTCGTTTTGGGAAGTGTTTTAACTGGGATTGTATAGAAGTAGGATGGAAAGGATAAAAGGCAAGTGGAGGAAACTCACAACGGGAGAAATGATAGGAACCGGAACCACAGGAAAGACCATAGCAACGCCCTGCCCAGTGACTATAAGGTCTGCAATTATTGTTTCAAGTCCCTGAGGACTAGAAACTTACACAAAGTGGCCATACATTGCCAGATTGACAGACTGTACATAACTCTAGGGCTGACCTTACTGCATAGTAACCTGAAGTAAAACGTTGTCTTCCACTAAAGAAATAAGTTGGAATCATTTGAATAATGTTACTATGAATCAGCAATAATGTAACATTCCTTTCTGGCCTAATCCTTTATTTAAAAACATTGATTTCAGCTGAATAAATAGGCTTCAACCAAATTTTCGGCATAGTGAACAGAATAAAATGTTAATAGGAACAGACCCACTAATCATTTTTTAATACAACTTCGGTTTGGCAAGTCCTAATTTTTAATGCCTTTCTATAATCAGGTGGAGGCAAACAGCTACCCACAGGATGTCTAATTAAACAGGATTAGGAGGTAACGTCATTGTCTTGTTCCAAAGGTCTTCTATTTTCCTTGGAGCTGGAAATGAGATTTGGTCATGCACCACTAAGACAGCCAACCCTTGGAGGCATTGGATAGTTACACAGACACTTTTTTTAAAGAGACAATTCAGTATCTGCTAAACAACACATGATATAGAGAAAACAGATAGCTTTAACCTAGTGCTTTCCAGATAGGATTCCAATTCCCATCATCTCAGCCATCATTACCAAACTGTGTACCTGAAAGAGATAGGAGTTGTGAGAATTTGCAGTATACCACGGAACATTTGTTGTAGTGGCATCAGGCTAGAAACCTGGAGAGCATGAATTCTACTCCTCCCTAGCCGTGAAAGACAGCAAAGTGACTTTGGGCCGATCTGCACACTCTCAGCCCTAGGAAGGAGGCAATGGCAAACCACTTCCAAAAAATCTTGCCAAGAAAACTGCAGGGATTAACTTGGGCAGTTGCCAGGAGTCAAAAACTTACCCAAATGAATCCTACCCAAAAGAAGTGGGGGGAGGGCTGGAAAATACAGGTACAGTTTCCAAAAAAGGAAAGTGGATGTCTATGTGAATAATCTGGAACATGTTGGTTAAATTATCTAAAGAGCTTTTGACCAGTAGTACTCCAACATGTCCTTGAGTCTTTGAAGAGTTGCACCAACACTTTTTTCCAAGACTTCAACCCCAAGTCCCACCATGCTGGAGCAGATAATGTAGCTTTAGAATGAAGTATTGGCATCCAGTTCAAAGCAGAGCTCCTCAGAGGTCATTGAATGACCCTTTGCAGGCTGTTAGTTCAACTTAGCCTAATTCTTGACAGTTGGGCATGGAGGAATCAGATGAACTCTTGCTCATTATTTGGAATTTTTCAGAGAAAGGATGGGATTATATATAAATTAAGTGCTGATTGTAGATTCAGATGAGTTGTATTTAATCAGAGGATTTAAGATCCCCCTTACCTGTCACCTTCTTTCCTATGGTATTTATTATTCAGAATGAAGATGAAAAAATAACTCAAGGGTGACTCCATTGTGACCTGAAGCTACAATCCAATGTGTATGCTTTCTTTTGTTATAAATCACATGAATTGAATGGAATTCACAGGAGAAAAAATCTGCATAATGTTGCAACATAACCTTATCCAGATCATGCTACCCAATGATGGCCTAAGACAGAAGTGGTGAGACCTCTATGAGAATTCGGTGCTGCAGCAAAACTGGAATGCATACATTTCATTCACATAACTACATTTCATTCACATAACTTATCATTCACATTTGAGACTCCAGTCTATCAGGGAGCGATGAATGGGGCATTCCTCTTTTTCCATTGGAGAAGAATGGAAAATGTGGATGGGAAACTATTTCAGGACTGAAGACTTTCAAATGTGTGCGTGCACACACAGATACAGACACACCAGTGCTGGCTCCAGGGTATATGTGGTGCTCCTAGACCACATTGACTAATGGCTCTCCCTCCCACCATGTGATTTGGAAGAAGAGGCAGCACGGCGCCCCCTAAGCTTTGGCGCCCTCAAGACGGCCCTGCATAGCACCTCCCACCACCACCCATCATGGTCTCCAGCAGCCAGAAAACACTTTTGCAATGGAAAAGGAGCTTTGGCAGCATGAGTGTCTAAGCCCCCTGGCAGCTAGCCAAAAGAACATGATATGGAACATCCAAGCTAAGTATTTAGATTTAAGCTCCTTTGGTACAATTGTTTTCAATGGCGTTCACAGAGCCTTTCTTTTTAAAGTACATTATCCACTGTGGCAGAGAAGACAGAAGGGAGGGGAAGGTCACTGGAACCTGATCTCCACAGCTGCAATGATTGCTGAATACAAGATAATTCCACTAACATGCAGGGCGTATGTTCAACCCAAGCAGATTTTCTCAAGTGGCTCATCATGGCACATATTTTTCTTCCCACACAACTGCCTCACATCACACAAGCTCAATTTATTCAGAAAGACTTGATTGGCTAAATTATTCTAGTAGTGTGAAATGGCATTCTTATTTGGTTAGGATAGGCCCTTAGATTACATAACAAAATAATCCGTTTTGTGCTATACTTGTGGATGTGGTTCCTTTTTCTTTGGATACTGAGGGCCAGAAATAAGTAGATCTTCATGAGAAACATTGGGCTGCCCAAGCAGAATCCTACAATTGGATTTTAGGGCATTGACTTCAACTTCCTTGCTTAGAGCAGGAGTCCAAATTAAAGCATTTCTTACAGATGCCTATCCAGCTTCCCTAAAAAATTCATTGAAGGGGATCCACCCAGCCAGGGTTGTGGATACTTGCCTCCACCATCAAACTGTATGGTTAAGAATTTTTAATCAGTCTCCCCTTCGTGTAACTCAAATCTATTGTTCTGTATCACAAACTCTGAATACTCCTCTGTGGCATCCTTTCAGATATGTGAAAAGTGCTATCATAATCCCATTCAGTTGTTTGTTCTCAAGGCTGACTCCTTGCCCCTTCTCCTCTCTCTAGAACTTTCCAGAAGGTTGGTTTGGTCCATGTTGCCCTATGCTGAACTAGTGTCTCTAATGGATCCAATACTCAAAGCAGGATATGACTAATCAAAATAAAATGTTTTCTCATTTAGAAACTATTCCAATTGACAGAGTCTAAAATGGCATTTGTTTCTTTGGTGACTATATAACACTGCTGGCTTATATTCTGTTTGTAGACAACTGCTTTTTCAGTATCTTTTTACAATACTGTTATATTTCAAGCCATAAACCTTCCATTTTAGATCTGTGCATTTTATTAACATTGCATTTGTTATTTTTTAATTCCAATCTGTTATTTTCAATTAAATTATTTAACCTATAAGATCATTTTGAATTTTATTTCAGTTTGCTGCTATATTAACTATCCCATTCAATTTTGTCATTTGCAAATCTGATAAGCACACACTTTATATCCTCACTGAAATCATATCAATGTTGAAACATATAGAACCCATTAAACTTAACACTTCATTTCAACTCAATGAAGAATCATTGAGGAAAATTTTGGGAAACAATTTTATGTGTCCACTGAATTGTCATGTCATCCAGCACCTATTTAACTAAGTTCAGCTGCTAATTACTAGTTAAATAGTTACTTGACTTAATATTAACTAGACAATGTCCCCAATTTCCCAGCTATGGTCAGTCTGTCTGTCCCTCTTTCACATACTGTAGACACAATATCTTACAATGCGCACTGTATCTCTCATGCCATAATCCTTGTACAATCTTTTATAATTTCCCATACTCCCCAGCTGATTGCATGCCAATACATCATTGGGGATGCCAGAGTGAAAGGCTGCTCTGTACCTATAAACATGCACACCTCTAAGTGCAGGCCTTACCTTTTCACAGTGCTTTTTTGTGATGTATCACCTGTATATTTTTAAGTGTGTTAAGTCCAATGAATAACCAAATCTGTGTTGTCATCTCTTACAGCTCTCTCTTTCTCTCTGTGTGGTGGAACTGGCTAACAGACTGCAGGAGCTGAGCCTCACACCCCCACCCCTAAAAACAATGTTTGTTGAATAAAGTGGTTTTCCTTTGGGTGGTTTAACTCCTCCACTGTTTATAAAGTAGATCACGGTGACAGGTGCAGCAGGCTGTAGCTCGCATTCCCCCCATATATTGTAGCCCCAAACATCATTAATACTAATAAAATATCACTATGGAAACCAGTACATCTAAACAGACTGGAGGTAGTGACCCTTGAAAAAGGCAGGATCCTGCAGTTCCAGCCAAACATGAATCATTTTTCTCTGCATACTTTATAGGAATTACCCGTGATATGCAAGGCTGTCATTACCAAGCACTTCTATGGATCTGCGAGTCATTTCCATAAATCAGCAGCATTGGGTCCAGCAGAGAGTCCTAAGAATATGATGGAACTCTTTTTGAACATATAATGAAGTGTTCCAGAGGCTGCAGTTATTTTTCTGCTTGTTAAGGTTTTTTCCCCCCTTTTGCAGCTTTTGAATTTGATTTTAAATTAAAATGTCGCCAAAAGAATGTTTTATTGGTGATCACTGTTATGATAAATTTATGCCTCAATAATTACTTTTCACACAGTATTGATCTCCACTGGCTAGTTCTTTGCACTCGCTCCTCCCTCCCTCCCTCCTTGTCTCGCTCTCTATAAGTATGCCTGTGTGTTTGAGAGACAGAGGGGAAGACAGAGATTGGCTTAGCAAAAAGTTAAACAGCCTTTTATAAAATTTTGGACAAGTGGATCTCAAGAGATGGATTGATTCAAAATAAACAAGTGTGAAATGAACTTTAACCAGAGGCAGCAAGAATTTACTTCTCTTCTTGCATGAAGAGATACAACTTTCAGTTATATTTTTACAGATAGTTTAAAATTAAAAAAAAAAATCAAAGCTGCATATAGGTACTTATCATCTTAAGGTGGAAAACTGAGCATCACTTGAGGGCTAATAGAGGAAGAACAATTCCCTACTGTCTGTATGGATATATTAATTGGTAGATTCAACCATCTATCCTATCATTCAAAACAACCTAATGATGGTTTAGTTGGTTTGATTAAGATAGACCTGTTATCCAGAGTCATTAAAATCAATACGAGTTTAAACATTTATTTCAGCAGTGTATGGATTGTATTGTAGTTTATTCATCAAATGTTAAAATATTGGATTTTGAAATTAGATTTCAGCTGGAGTAGCTGGTTGGGGTTTCTGTGAAAGGATTTTCAGTCTGATGGCACTGTAAACAATGCACTTGTTTATCTTTTCAGAATGCATTGAACATGCTATTCTAGATGACAAATGAGTTTTTTTCTTGTTATTTGATCAAGATAAATGACTATGCTAAATAGTTCCTAATTATAACCTGTTAAAACTTGCTGTAGCATTTAAACTCTGCATTAATTAATTAGCTTAAAGCAATGGTTCTCTAAGTGGAAAGTTAAATGCCTTTGTAAAGAAGTATGGACAGTTGCCAGAAGTTAAAGGGAACCATGCTTCAGTTCTCTCTAGGGCTTCTCCATTTCAAAAGGTGACACACACCCCTTTCCTAGTCATTTCAGATTTGCTTTCTGGCAGATTCTTCTGTCTGCCAGGTCAAGTAATCAGACTTCTCAAGGTCAGTATCTCCAAAAACATTTGTTGAATTTGGTCCAACAATAGGTACCATACTTTCTGTTTACTCTGCCTTACACATCCAAACATCTACAGTCCTTAGCTTGTGAATATCTCTTGTATATTGTAACCATAAATTAAAAGGCAGTAAAACAATTAATTAACTGATTAATTAGGAGACTGTTAATGATAGACAGTGTCAACAATATTCCCTGCTCTTTGCAAATGCTTTTGAAGATCAAGACTGTAATGTACAAACTAGGCATGATCAGAACTCCACTTATTACTGACTGTTAGTAGAAATAATATAAGAAAATCATTTCTCAAGATTTTAAAATTTTATTTATACACAAATACTCGGGCGGTGAACATTTCAGAAATGATTTGGAAGAAGTGTTTTAGAAGTTGCACTTGCTTGTTTTACAGCAACCTGATATTTTTTTATTCTTCTATGAACTGGAAAAGAAGCTGCTGTTGCTTTAAAAGTCACATCAATTTTAATGAGCAGGCTCTTTAAAATAGCTGTGTCTTGCTTCATGCTAATGGTAGCCATAAAAAAAAGTTGGTTTTTTTTTACAAAGAACAGAGAATTGCTAAGCTAACTTTAATACTAAGCCCACTAATTATATAATGAGTTAACATGGTTAATCTTGAAAAGGATCAGAACATATTTTATTTCTATTATTCTCCACCCCATACTGTTGCATATATGCATTTAATACCTATGTATTGTATTATATGGTATCTTGCTGGTTTCGTTAGACAATAAAATTTCTTTAATTTGTTGTGAAAAAAAGCAAAATAATGGACTATATGTATCAAGAAAGGGAATGAGTGGAATACTTTTGGATTGCAATCACCATTAGTAGAGTAAAATTAATGTGATGCTTATTACATTTGGCCAGAAAATGGAAACAAAAAAAAAATACCCCCAAAAAATGTATAATGTCACTGAAGATCAGACTGAATTTATTATTGCTTTTTGCCAAGAGATCAATGTCTTTTGCATTATTAGTTCTGATACTGTGGGTTTTCAGTTATTCTCCTGGAATACATAAACCAAAAATGATAAATTGATGGAGAATTTGAAAGTCATATATAGTTCAGATGAATATACTGAAAATGTAATATTTTGAAACTATATTCTACATATATGATGAGTATGCATGACTATTGATTGATCTGTTACTAGCCAAAATTAGGACATGTCTAATTTAATTAGAGCTTCTTCTAATATTCAGCTCCCAGCATTACCTGATACCTCTGCTATTAAGCAATTATGTACAATATGTAGAACTTCTCATCATAAGAGCTGGAGAACAGAACTTTGACCTGACTCTTAAAATTTATTTAAATTTGTTTTCATATTTTTCTAAAGAAACATATTAGTGATGTAAAATTGTACCTGTTATCCATAAATCCCAGAACAATTTATGAAGCTGTGGTTCCCATAAATCAAAAGCGTATGAAACATACTTCCAATAGGATATTTTTTTAATCTTTTGTATATAGTCACTTTGCCTTGAAGATGAATATGAAGTTCTCCTCCAAAGTGTTTGGAAGTGATGAATGTAGCAAGATATTGGTCTGACAGGGACACAGGCAGTCATTTCACAGTACTAAGATCACATTGAAAAGTCAGGGCAGTATGCAATTGTTTTTGTTTGTCTTCCTTGGTATATATTCATGAAAAAAAAGATATAAATTCACCATCCAATAATAAAGTGAGGCAAATAACTCATGGTGAAGTGGAAATCTCTCTTTCATATTATTTTTGATAGGCTCCTGTAGCAACAGTGGAGTTGAGAGGTACGGCCACCGAGATGATTATTTCAGGGCCCTTAGGGAAGTAGGTCCGGGGTGACAGAACAACTTAAGAAAACTTGCATTCACATCTCTTGTTTCAGACAATGGGATTCATATGGCAGGCTCTTCAGTGCACAAACTTGTATGTGTGTATATAAATTCCATGGATGAATGTGGACTTGAACCCAGGGGCAGCTGCTGTGCATGTAAAAGGGAGGGGGTGGCTTAATCACATGGCTGTGAGTGCCATATTGATATTTTTTTTACACCTCTGCTTGAACCTGATTCTTCCTGGCTCTTGTCTAGGACTTTAACCATTATATTGTCTTGGGTCTCTCAATATGTTGACCAACCCGGTCTCTATTTTTATCTCTCCCAGTCAGTCAACATTCAATGCCATACCACTGTTGCTAGTTTGTTTGACAAACATTCTCCCCCCACTCCTTCTTAGAGGGCTTTTTCCTTACAGTTTTTGAACACTTGCAAGGTTACCCCAAGGAAACCTTGCATTCTCAATGGTATATTTTATTTTACAAAGCACAAACATATAAATATCAGCAGGAAAAGTGGAGCCCACATCAATATTGTCATGTTAGATCAAAAACCTCATATGTTACATTGGTGAGAAAGTGACAAACAGGGCACTGATGGGCAACAGGAAGATAAAATGTCATGGGGGATGAATTTTGGTTAATAGCAAAAAAATTTCCTTCCAACAGCCTGGTGTTTCCTTATCCAGCATACTTTCATCCCAAGTGTGATTCCTTAGTGCCAAGGTTAAGCATAGACTCTATTTTTCAAAATGGGCCATGCAATAGATATGGCAGTAATAAAAGAATATGTCTCCTGAGCATGTACAAGTGCAAAGTGTATTGTCTTTAGTACTGGAAGACCAGAACTACCCAGGTGTATTTTAGATTTATAAGCAAAAGCAAAGCTTATTCTATTATACAAACCAGTACTATAAAATATAATTATGAAACACCTGCCATTCAGCTGCTGCAAGTCTGGTAGTCTGTAGTGGAGTAAAAACACTAATAAACTAATAACTTTTTGCTGATTTTTAATTTTTTCTTAAAATGCCACCTTGAAAGTAAGTTCAGTTTCCCTATGAACTGGCCAATAGTTTTTTGAACTCTGATGTTGTCCAACACAGACAAAGAACTATAAAATTCGTGACTTTGTAAATTGTTATCATTATTTACACAGAAATTGATTTTTTCAGTCCTTAAAGAAATACATTACCCTAAGACATGAACTAAGGGAGAGGATGAAAAATATCAAATGGATGGATATCTAACCGGTTTTGGTATTATGACTGTTGGCTGAGTAACAGAGATGGGAAATTAAAATAAGCCCTAAGAACCTTTCCCTGCTTTCTGGTAATACACTACTAGCTGTCTTCAGCTTGCAGGAACTCTGATTTATAACTCACAAATAACTTCTCCTTATGGCCGCAGTGATTCATAGAGCACTGTGTCCAGGAGGAAGGATTTGCAAGCGACAGGTCCTCTCCACAATTTACCAGGTACTCACGCGGCAGGCCCATCGAGGTCTGATTTACAGCCAAAAGTGAGGAAGGAGTTTTGGCTTTCTGCTTGCTTGAATTTGGGCAAATGCTTTCAGAAGGGAGGTTGGGAAGGATTGCAAGCCACCCTGCTAGCTAAGCTACCAGATTAAAAAGCCATCAAGTAGCAATGAAAATTCAGAAACAACTGTTCTCTCAGCCTGCTCTGCATCCAAATAGCAATTTAGAGGCAGAGACCACATTTCTTTGTTATTGCTGACGGGTTGGGTATTCCTTTCTGTAATTTGGGGGAGCAAAAGTTGTGTAATAATTGGAGTTTTACATTTAAAATCATCATATCTCTCTTACCAGAGTAAGCTAATTACAAGGCTTCTGAGAATGCCAAGGTCTGATAGCATCATTGTTGACTAAAAGATCCTACACCCTAATATTATATGCAGGCACACACATACAGTAGGTGTCCATTGCAAGCTATGATTATGTCAACCTGATAATGGGCATTAAAGATGTGGTTATGTAGTTCGCATCCATTGAATCATGACACCTGTCACAGATGTGTATATTGTATAGTTTGCATTATGATATAATTTGTACATATATTGAATTGACCCAGCTTGTTCTTCTATGTGGATGCCCACACAATGTATCCAAGATAAAGGACATATACTCCTTGTCCTCTCATTTAATTAAGCTGAGATGCACATTTTTAATTTTTTTAAATTAAATTTATATGCTGCCCATTTCAGTATCAAGTGAGACTGGGTGGTTTACAACAATATAAAAACATGGTACACCATGTATATTGATTCAACATTTGTCAAAAAGTTTCTGTTCAAATTCCAAATGCATATTCCAAATGGATTCTGAATTCTTATACAAAATGGAACGGGGGTGGTGGTGGTATCGTATTATCCAAAATCTACCCCCTTAGGGTTGTTAACATTTCTTGCTTGTTTTCAATTTGGCAGACATCAAATATAAAATCTCTTGAAAACTATCAGTTCTTGAATACTAAATACCATGACCAGGTATCAAACAATTTCATATATGAAGTGCCTATAAAGTAAAAGATGTGTGAATGTCCATGTCCATGGAAAGAAGAGGTAGCAGAAAGAAGAATGGAAGAGATTCAACTTATTTCAAACTTCATTTCTTCAGTTAAATCTATCAAAGATATTGATGTATTAAGGCAAGGAAAGCACCATTTCTGCTATTCTTAATATAATGAACTGTTTGTAGAGGCTCGGGAGTGGCAAATCGAGAAACTGGTGTTGCACATGGCTTAAATCTATCAAAATCAATCAGTCACACTCAAATTCACTTGCAAGAGGACAGCTTCCACAGGAACCAGTAAATTCCTTATTTCTAAATATTTAGGATTGCTCTGACAATAAGAAAATAGAAAAATAGCTATTTTTCTCTTGCCCAAAATACAAGTTCTTTTTATCCACAAGTAGCAATCTGTGACATTCCCAGGAAGCCATGAAGGTATATAAATGATCACACACACACACACACACACACACACACACACACACACACACACACAGAGAGAGAGAGAGAGAGAGAACGAGTAATGCCATCATACAAACCAGTGGTGGGATTCAAATGTTTTTACTACCGGTTCTGTGGACGTGGCTTGGAGGGCGTGGCAGGGGACGGATACTGTAAAATCTCCAGTCAGAGGTGGGATTTGCTGGTTCTCTGAACTACTCAAAATTTATGCTACCGGTTCTCCAGAACTGGTCAGAACTTGCTGAATATCACCTCTGATACAAACCACCACCCCCTTTACATGCTTGCTTTCCAGCATGTGATGTGACTACAAGTCAAAATATTTGTGCCATGATGCCATGATGCACATTTCATCCCTTGTCCCAGTGGAGACATCCGTGGTAGCCATTGCTATTTTAGTCAACTTCCTAGTACACTTGAAATTGCCCAGCTTAATATCTTGTTATATTTGAATACAGATACTGTTAGCCCTTCCAGGAAACATGACTAGATGAGCTAAATCTACTTTACTGTAAGGCTACATTAATAAAATCTTGCAAGTCTGAAAAAACATTTCCTGCTGCCGTTTGATCCATTCATCTGGGTCCTTTCTAAGTTTCTTTCTTTGACTGTCCCAAAGGTCCTGAACTGAAGAAGCTTCTTGGTTGAGAAGTGAAACATTTTAAAGGAAAAAACTAATGAAGTCCGGTTGCCTTTTGGAATAACACCTTTGGGACAGTCAAAGAATTAGCTGGATGACTAAGAATCTCCATAGACATCTTTCTTTGTCTATAAACCAGTGGGGATTTCTGCCTCTTTTGCCTGATTGTTTCCTAGGCAGCATCTCTTCCCCACTTTCCCTAAGGTCATTCCTACATTCCATTACAATACCCTGACTTTCTTCTATGCATCCAAGCCTGCAGATATGTTTTTTCTTTACTTCCTAATTCTATCATGACATAAATTCTTTGAGATATGTTAGGCTCGAGGTAGGTTTCTGGCCTAAACTCACCCATGAGCTGAAGGGACAGCATGTTCAATGTGTCATCAATCCTAGTATTATACTCTAACTATTGTAATATACTGGCTGCTAGAGGTGCAACAAACACTAATGATACCACTGATAGTTTAAGTATAATCCTTCTACAGTGAGAAACAAGACTTTAGTAACTCTGCAATGGCAGAGTTTCCCATACAGCACTGTAGTAAATTAGTGTTAACATCAGTAACTGCATAAATAAAATATCAACACAGATTTCTGGAGTACCCTTAGATGTATAATTATTATAAATTCATATGTATACTTGGAATAGCTTTTTTAATCTGAAGCTTTTCCAATAGCTTGGGCCGCAGTGTATATCATTTCTTGCTCTTAAGATCTATTGGATAGGACTGATGGGAACTGCAGTCTAATACAGTCAGATGACAGACAGTAAAAAAAACAAACAGAAATTTGTTTGGATAAGGGAAAGCAAAGTATAGATTCAAGATCATTTGTTATTTTCCAAACCTTTTTCTATAGCTACTCAACCCCACAACTGAAAATAATTCCTAAAAAGGGATAGTGACGGAATGGCTTTAAAAATAGACAAAAAATTACCCCCCACTCTCCAAAATCTGAAAATGCTAGTTCTATTTCATATGCATAATATGGCCATCCCCACTGTAGGTTTTTTTTTGGGGGGGGGGAGTGTTTGGTCTTAGCTAACAAACTTTTGCCCATTCTTGATCTGAAGGCCAAGGAAAAGACCCTAATTCATGACAAAATTTGGATCATACTAATTGCAAAACGTTTGCTCATTCTGATCCAGATGGCCTTTTCTATTTAGAATTGTAGTTATATAGTTTGAAACAAACATTCCAGCTACTCCAGTTCTTTCCCATAGTGGTTTTGCTCCTCTGCAATACAAAATCCTAGGTTTTCTACGTAAGTCCCACATTGGACGTCTGCCCAGTATCAAATTCTGATTTCCCCTAGCTACCTTATAAGAAGACTCAGAGCAAATCTTTTAATTAACCTTGACTCTATTCTTGTAAAACAGAAATACTATAATATTATATAACATGGTGTCCAGATTTGTTTCGTATAAGTGTAACTTTCTAACCAGTTCTGTATCTACTTTTTTATGCATATTGCTATTGTTTGTTACCTTTGACATTCACTCCAGCTCCTCACTATGTTGCAACTCTAAAAAAATGGTACCCAATCAGAACATTTGTCTTGTCACAGCATCTTTTTTTGCAAAGCAGAAGGCTCTGCTTTTACTCAGTTTGGAAAGGAAATTTTGCTATCATAGGATATCTCCATTAAAAAGCCCTGCCTGACTTCAATAGGCCATTCAACTAAGGACTGGGTGCCACCTACTGAACCCAGCCAAGTGCTACATGTGCTTGCATTTCTAAAGGTTAAAAAAAAACCAACATCATCAGGAACAGCACTGATCAAAGTAACCATAAAGATCTATCTGCAATAGATTGTTAATGTGAGCCATATACCTTTCTAAAACATAACTGAAACCCCACAAAAGCTATTCTTTCGGAACTAAAACACAGGGGTATTTTAGAAGACACTACATTCAAGAGGCATTGTTTTTGAATTGGGAGAAGATAAAAAGACAACACCATTTAAAAATTCCATTATGGATATCTACTATTGAAGCTTTTTCTTATCCAATAATATATAAAAAGGAACAGTTAGATATGTTGAGATATTGAATGAAAAGGGTGAACTTAAATCTATGCAAGCGTTGGAAGAACAAGGTGTAAAAATGAACTGGTTTTCATATTTACAAATACAATCTAGGTTTGACAAAGATGTTAAAACAGAAAGTATTTATGATTTTAAAAAAGCAGCTATTCTTTCAAATGCCACCATTTTCAGCACAGCGATTGGCTTCTGGTACTTGGTTTTATTTTTGTTTACCTGCCTTCTCATAACTCCCAGTTTGTCCATTTCAAAAATATCTTTTATTTTAAAGCTGATGGTCTACACATTCCTTTTAACCCTTCAGATTCCCTTGATGTGATGTCTTCCTGATGGAACACCAGATAGGATCAGACTAAATATTCATCCAATTGAATATCTGAGTTTCTGTGTTAATTAACAAAGCATTTTCGAGAAGATCATAATACAGCCTAATATAGCAGCCCTACCCAGCTATTTGACACTTGGGAACTGATATGCAGAGGACTATTAGCTCTCATGTTTTATAAACATGTAACTCAGTGGCCATATCTGTAGTTTGTGGAGGGTGATGATATTCTTCTGTTTCTTTCTTGGCTTTATTGGTAATCAGTGCAATTGTGTGATCTCCAAGGTTAAAAAGATACTGTAGATTTTACAGAGTCATGACCTGTTTACTCTTCAACCTGCTAATACATGACTCATTCAGAAAATATCAAGCAGCGCACCTCCATACATAGTGTGAAAATTGTAATCTGAAAATACTTATAACTGAGAATGTTGTGGAATGACTGGAAAATCTTCCAGATATATTGGGGATTCATTTCCTAGAATTCCCTTGTTAATAACAACATCTCAAGCACCTGCTTTAGATTGTAAACTGTTAACTTCCATTTTCAGCATTTATGGCCAGTGTACAGTGTGTAAGTTCTGCATAAACCTAATGTTTAAGCATCTCTTTTACTTAAAAGATAGCTATTAGTATAAAAGACTTGAGAATGGGAATGCAACACGTTGTGCATTTACCTGCAGTAGCTTTAAAAACACTGGATTGTAGGTAAGCTTCATCTTTGTAGAAAAAAATCCTAAAAATACAATGTCTATTTTCTTATTAAATAAATGGATGTGAAATGGGATGAGCAGGACAAGAACTCATGCACCTCTGAATGACCATGTGGCTGGTTTTGTTATGTGCTATTAATAAACACTGTAAAAGACTGGTTTAGCACACCTATTTGCGTCCTTTAAATTAGCAGTCGTACTTTTCCTCTGCACGTAGAAACAGGGCAAACAATATGGCTTCTTCATTTATGCTATAATTTCCTCCTTTTTCCTTGGTTTCAATGTCACACTGGGCTACATCAGATAAATAAACCTGATGCTGTCCTCTTGTTATCCTTGAAACAATCTTCATACGAACAAGCCCTGAGAGCAAGGCAGCCATCAAGGTCAGAGTCTTCTTTAGAGCAATAAATCTATTTTTAATTCAGGGGTGGTGAACATAATTGCTTGGGAAGCAATTGGATTCAGCAACTTTGATGGCAATGCCTAGTCCATTCTCAATTGCACAAAAGACTTATTTCGAGGATCAAATACAAACAAATCTACAAGCTGTGGATTTCCAAAGGTAGGGAGGTAGATCTGCCATCTTTCATGTGATTCAAAAGTCCTTTCTGCAGTCCAGAATGTACATTCATTTTTGCTTTTTGTTTTTGTTTGTTTTTGAGGTTTTTGTAGTCCAAACCTTATCCAAATAAACAATGCTGAAAATTTCCTTTGCAGCGATAGGAATGGGAGGACTTCTAAAGTGCACAATAGATGTTTGATATCTTTTTTGTAGATGTATAATTTTGTGGATGTATAGCATCTATTTTACATATTTGTAGCAAAAGAAAAAACTGTTAAAAATTTGCTATATTTCATGACTTGAGTTTTATGGGCACAGGAAGCTAAAAGCAGCGTCTTGAGACCTGCAGATTGCCTATCCCTGTTTAGTCCAAATTATGGGCTATTCATATTTGTGGCTTGTCTGGAAGATCTGAAATTTTCAGAGTTTCCTTTAATTTCACAGAAAATCAGGTTAACTTGCATGCTAAGTAGTCCAATGCACAAATAAATCCCACTTTAAACTATGCAAAGGAGCCAAAATAACTCCTAAAACATAACAGTAATTTAAAAACTTAGCAAAGTTAAAAAATTAATTAGATAAAACAAAAACAGATTTATCTGTATCCTCAAAATAGCTCATTCAATCCATGGAAGGTCCAATGGATGGAGGGTCCAGGAATAGAGGCTGCCTTGATGCCAAGAGCTGGGAAGAGAAACTTTCTCTTATCAACATCCATGAAGATAAAGCAAAACATTTCGCAGTCTACAGAGCATGGAGAAAATGCAGCTAATTCTACCAAGAACTTGAAGTTGGCCTAATAAGATTTCTGTCAGTGCTAATACAAGGCAGAAAGGGCTCTTTGTAGAATGTGAACAAATGCAAAAGTTGATGCCTTTTTATTAATGCACATGCTTGGAGAGGAATTTTATTCAGAGACATCTTCAAGAAGGTAGAGTGAAAGACAACAATAGTCTCATTACCTTTTCCAGAGACCCTTCTCTAGTACTTTGGCTAAATGATAGGTAAATCCCCCTTCCTCAATCAAATGTCTTTCTCTAACACGATACCTCCTAAGTTCCTAACCCTCCAAATTTGATACTTCCACCATCTGGAAAATATGAGGGCTCTTTCAGGTATATTGGTGGCTGCATGCTCAACCTTATGGGGATCCCAAGATGTTTTGGGTGAATCGGTCTCAAAAAGAGACCTTGCTTTGGGCAGTTACATAAGCAGACAGATGGGCAATACCTCCCTGAAAGCAATAAAGCCTTAATGGAGAGACATGCAACCTCTGTTGGCTGCAGATATGTTACAAACCGTGTGTAGAACATTGAAGGAGATGTTCCAAAACTGGGCAAGGGCAGGGACCATTTTGGGATGGATTTCAAAAGTTTTAATGGTCCAATCAAGCCAGTCATTCTTGCAGGCAATTCATCAGATGAATTTCCAAAAGGAACAATTGGGGACCACTATGGTAAGGATATATTTGCATGTCTTCATCAATGGTCCCACTCTAGGGAGATATTTTGCCTCTAAAAATCAGTCAGGCCTCAAGCCATAACTTCTCTTGACAGCTGGTAAAATGTGGATTAAAACTTAAACGTTATGCTTATCTTATAGTTCTTTTAAAAGGCTACATATTCAGAAATAGTTATTTTTTGTTGATTTATTGTATTATATGTAAATTTTAAATGAATTTGTTATGCATGTAGATTTGGGCTATGTAATTTGATATTCTTATTTACATGGACTGCTAAGTTTCCTTTTTAAAAAAACAAGGCATGATACATTTAAAAAAAACCAATATGTTTCATTTAAATATTCAATATTGCTGTACAGAAATTTTGTGGAGACTGAAAGAGGAATTATACATACTGATTTTTTTTAAAAAAGATTAAAATAGGCCCAACCCTAATTCTCTCCCTAAAGCAGAGAATTAGCAGAAAGTCACAAAGGTAGTAAAATAGCTAATTTCAGGGTGAGGTGAGAAGTAGCTCAATTTCCCTATTAATTCCCTATTATTCCTTCCCTATTGAAAATAATCCTTTAAGCAGCAGTGAACTTCAAAAGAAAACTTATGCTTCTAGCTGAAATTTATTATAGTAATGAAACTCAAAGAATGCCCAGAGTCTGGTAAATTCCACTTTAGCATCCAGAATGGTGACATAGTAAACTAAGACAAGCCATAGAAAATCATTTTCACATAGTAAATACTTTTTGTAGCAATTCCCACTCTTCATTTTAAATTTATGTATTTGCAAGTACAGATGCTTGATCATATTAATGCCCTGTGTCATTACTGAAAACGCTTAATTAATTTTCTATAACACAAAAGAGGCTCCTGTTACTCTAATTGACATCCATGCATTTCTTAAATAAACAGCTAAAATAAGTAACTACTGCTTGTGCTTGGTTCCTTTCTGTGTAATACCTGTGCCATTTCTGTCCCTGGACATGAAACTGTATTTTTTAAAATATGATGCAAGATTGCCCTCTGCTGGTCAATATCAGGGAGCTACTTCTCCAGCTTTAGAGCATAGATATTGTGCAGCGGTTTTTGTAGGTGCTGTGCAGAATTCTAATATTTAAAAATCTGGTAGTAGGAATCTTTAAACCCTGATGTTGTACAGAACATGGGCTGCAAAAATCAGGACGACCACTTGGTGGTATCAAAGTTAAGAGCTTTGTAGGCTTCTTTGCTGCCATCTAGGGTAGATTTTTTTTCCAACTCTGACATGATAATCATAAAAGAGTTTGCTAAGAATGACAACTTTTCAGAAAAAAAAATCACAGACCCCCTCCATAAAAACCATTAGTTCCATTCCAGATCTTTTGGTTACACTTTGTGGTTGAACTGAAATAGAACGGCTTGAAGGGAAGTATTTACTCTTCTCAATTTCAAAGGATGAACCCTGCTAGCATTATAGGATTAAGATCTCGGAGAGAGTGGTTTTGTCTCGTGGATACTGGCTGACCTAAGCAGGAAACACTGGATTCTGGATATGCAAGCAATGACCTGCCTTGTCTTGATGGCTGGGTTAACTTGCCCCTTTCAGAGCTGAGTTTATCAGACCAGATCAGCAACTTACATTTGTCATTTGTGTTTCTCTGTTGTAACAAAGTGCCTGATTTAAAAAGCAAATTAAAAACATGAAATATTAAAATTAACTCTTAAAAGTGTGTCCAGAAAGATAGGTTTTAAAGGTTTATTAAAGGTTTTTGGTCCCTCAATTTCAAAGTGAGTCCAGTCCAGAAAGCTGGTATGGCAGCAGAGAAAATTTGATTTTGAGCAGACACCAAACATGATGGTGGCAAGTGTGTGTGAACTTCTTCGGATGATCTCTATTAGAGTGCAGATAAAATATCATGAAACTAAGTTGAGTAAGGCTTTAAATAACTGTTTTTCCTCCAAAAATTATTGGTAGCCAACTTTAAATAGAAGTTTTTAATAGAATATAGTCTCTTCAAGTTCTTCTGAATACCAATCTTTCTGCTGAGTTTTTTTTTAACAAGTCAAATTTCTAGACTAGATCCAAAGGCATCCCAATGCACACACAGCACTTTACTATAGGGAAGTCTGGAGGTTACCCTTATATGAACCATATGCCACCTGCATTCTAGCCCTTTCTCTTGCCATTACAGCTCCCACTAAGTACCAGCTAAGACAGTGTTTTTCAAGCTTGAAAATGTGTGGACTTCAACTCCCAGAATTCTGAGCGCAAGGCTGGCTCAGAATGCTGCCAAGCTTGAAAAACACTAGGGTAGGGCAGGAACGGAGCCACTGATAGAACAGGCCTCAATCCAATAATCTTCCTGGATGAACCATTTTTATACGTGAGATATAGCCACTAATTCAAACATTATCAAATGTTGATCCACCTGTGGGAATGGGGAAACTGGATCACCTCCATGACCACAACAAAATACGAATACATTTTTCTTTGAATATTAAAGTTTCTCACCCCGCAATACCTATAGCGTTCCATATTACTTTTTGTATCCTCACTAGGCAAAGTATCTCTAAATCTGTTCTAAATGGGCATTTATCAGGACTAGCTGTAGATGATTATATTAGCCTCCATGTTGCTTAACTGACTTTCAAAACAGCTGAGCATTGTATATCAATGACTTCCATAATTTAATAGAACACAATGTGAATAACTACTAAAATTCACAAAGTTGTTATACTTAACAAAGTATATAAACTTATTTTGAAAAAGTCTATTATAGCAACTGACATTAACTGAGGATCATGTTTAAGGCCCATTTAAAATAAAACAATCATATCTAAAACTCCTGTGTGTTGTCCTTTACTTCTTTTCCAAAAGGAAAATAATCAAACTAGACCATTAATAATTTCCATTTTCTACATCTTATCTGGTTTTACAATATCCAGGTCAAAGATATTGTAGGATTTCAGTAGTAAATTAAGCTAGAACTTAAGTAAAAAGCCTTTCTGCTTTTTTAAATAGGTGTGAAATACAGGGCACGAGTGGACAATGAATAATGCATTCATTCAAGCAAATAAGCTCTTAGAAATGAAGTTATGAGTCATTGGCTTTTCAAAAGTGCCCTGTCCTGATCAGAAGGCAGCATTACGAAAGGAAAGAAAGAGAAATTCATGTATGGTAATGAACTTGAATGTTCCTATTTTGATATGGCAAAGCAATTTTTTGCCCAGGGCAGGGCTGCTGGGGGTTCACAGAGGTTCGGGAGATCCTCTAGCTAAGATTCTATGCAGTTCAGAGAAGCCCCCAAATCCCACTCCTGGCTTCTATTTGTTAGTGCAATGGGAAGTAACTCAAGGTCATTTCAAGATGACAATTTCCTGATTTAAAATCTAATAGAATGTGTTGCTTTGCTTGTCTTATGGCTTCCTCTTTGAAGTATCATATAACAAATAATTATTAAAAAGATGGTGATGGTAAATTTTCCCAGTCCAGAATCAGCTTTATTGGCATCAGTGTGCTTAATCCGGTTTTCATTTGGCAAGATTTCATCCCCCACCCCAAAGGCCATGATTATAATATTTACTGGTTTCACAGAAATTCCTCAATAATACAGAGAAATAGAACTTATTTTAATGCAAAATTGAGAAATTCCTTTTGCTCAAAAAATCTCTATTTCCATATATATAATATTTAGCAGGTCTTAACCAGATAGAGGTAACAGTTATACCTGTAAATGTAATTCAATCAAATTATTACTATTTTCTTTTGTTTTAATGTAAAGGAGCCTTGAATCAGACCCCCATATTGTATCTTTGAAATTTGATAGTTGTATTTCCACAGAAAAGACTACTGGGCTTGTAAATGTTACCCACTTATTTTAAGACTTTTTAAATCTTCTGTTCTCAGATTTCCCAGGATAAGAGCAAAATGCTTCTGTTCCCAGATTTCCCATGATAGTAAATGAGAAGATAAAGCTTAATATTTCCAAAGCCTCCATTTCTGAGTCAAACTGTATGTTTTGTGTAATAACAAACAATTCCTTTTCTCTCTCCCTCTCCCCCCTCCTCCCTCTCCTTTTTAATACTGGATTTAAAACACAGCACATGAATTTGAGGCTTTCTTTCCTACTTGTACACTGCCTCCATTTCACATTAGAAAGATTTTTACCAGGACATTTCTAGTGCAGCTAGTTAGCTACAGCAATTTCCCGTCCCTTTCTTGGGAGTACTGATAGACTAATTTTGCTAAAGGCAAAATTAAGGAATTAAGTGGAATTAATTAAGCCCAATTCAATTGTTATTTTAAGGGCCTCTCTTTATTACAGGAGTCTAAACAGTTTCGTTCCTTCACCTGCTGCAGACTGGAATTAACATGCATATTCCTGCTGAGCTGTTGCCTCAAATCCCAAACCCACCCTGGTGGAAGTTTTAGTTAATGCTAAGGGGTGTGTTGGACTGGAGCATCTTGATTGATTGGAAATCCATCTGCAAAAAAGAAAAGAAGGTGATTACAAGATTTTGTCCATCTTTTAGAAAAAGCCTCCATAGAATTCCAGGTTCTGTTTCTCTCATCATCAGCAGAGAGATTGGAGTTGTCAGATCTTATTAGTTGAATATGACCTGGGTCGGAAGAGAGATGATCCAAAGACTGAGTTGAGATTTTGGAAATCCACGGCTCAAACAGTTAAGAGAAACAAGATGGGACTGTGGCATCAAAAGAGCAGAGATGGATGTCTCTGTGTTGCTGAGATAGAAACAGCAGTGATCACAGACATCCTCCAAATAGCACTTCAATCCTACAGTGAGCTATCTCTGCATCGAATTCCACGTACAAGATTACCTAAAAGCTTAAGGTAAAACCAGGGAATGTCTATTTTCCAGTTTAGCACTTCAGGATAACATGAATAACATCAAAGGCTACTAAAGAAACTTCCTGATGATCAAGCTAAAACATTTTTCAAATGGAGAAATTTAAAAAAAAGCATCCGTATGCAAAGGGGACAGATCTGTTATCTCCAATAGTTTGTGTAGAAAATAAAAGTCATTGAATTATGATCAGTACCTTTACACCTATACAATACAGTACTGAAAATAATGTGTACGTATATATACCAATTGGTGATAAAATGTTAGAAATACTTGTTTAGGAATGCTTTGAATAGATAAGCATAGTTATTTTAAAAGCTATAGAAATTTTCTAGGTATTGTTTCCATAGCTTTGGGTTTGATTTTTATCTACTTACTTCAGTGGTGAAAAAACAGAGCGCTTCTAACATCTAGTTCCAATTATCCCGACTCCAATGCATGTAGTGGGTCACTAAAAAATGGAACAAGTTGCTTTTTCTACAGTTCTATGGCTCATGTAGCAGTTTCCTATCTTCCAGTTTGCTGGGAAACCTTTCTCAACCTTTGCAGCTTTAATATCTATTGACTTCAAATCCCAGAATTTCCTGGTCAGAATGCTGACCCTTGGATTTTAGAAAAACTAAAATATAAAGTTAGAATTCTACAATAGGTGGTTTACTGATAGATAGATGATGATATATAGATATAGATATAGATTGGTCCATTTTAGATTTTGTCATTTGGAGTCAACATCTATCTCATGTGTTGAAAAGCCAGCATGCTGCTGAAATTCAGAGGAAATTTAATATAGTTTTGCATTTCCATTTCTTGCTTTGGAAAGTACTGACATCAAAATTCATAATTTTCACATACAACTTGTTTTACTGTTTCCATGGTGTTTGCATACTTTAAAAGCATTAACATTTTATATTATACAATACAATTTCACTTAAAAATAGCAATCTCTCATATATTTGTGGAAAGTTTATGTAGCTCATTTCTACACCCAGCAGCATCTCAGTCAATCCTGATCAGAACAAGCATCATGCACTCAGTTCACCCAGCCAAACACAGCTTGTTTATTTATTAAATATCAGCAAATGTATTTATGAACTGGCAAAATTCAAGACAAAAGACAGGGAAAAACAGGGAGAGGTAGACAGGCATGAACAAGACACAGAAGATTAAAAGGGCAGGGGCTTAATATAAACAATATATATTATATATATCCATTAAAATGATCTATATATCAGAAGGTCAGAATTTTCCAAAGCTACTGAAAATAATACCACAGATAATTAGCAGAGGGAGTTCCAAATGGAATGGCCTTGCTTATTCTGTTTTTATCCTATTTATGTACCTATTAGCAGCAAAATAAAGAGATAAGTAGGACATCAGGTGATAACCCATCTACTATGCACAATAAAACATCTATGCTGTGGGTAGGAGTGATATATCCAAAAATGTTTATCAAACACTTTCCGGAAATTTTGTGAGGGGGCAAGAAAAACAGTACATAAAAGATAACAGAGGCTTGTAGTTCTGTGCTTTTGGTGAATCAGCTGGCAATTTAAATAAGTTAATTAAATTGATGTACTGATACATCTGAAATTTTTGATGGAATAATTGATCTCTGATGACTTAGTTCTACCAACACTTCATTCTATAGTCATGTAAAAGCTGAGCAAAAAATTACTCCAAACACATTTTTCTCTGTGCTACTTAGGTTCAAGATATAGGACTGGGAGATTCATTTTTAAGTTCCCACTCAACTGTGAAGTCCATTGGATAATTGGGCAAATCAGCCTCCTTTTTTAGTGAGTTGTAACAAAACAGAAATAACAAAATAATAATGGAATTAATAAAAAAATGTTATTTTTCTTTTAATTACTGTAGTGATCTCATTTAGTACTAGCAATGCATAGGAATGAGTAATTTACTTATAATAATTTATAATAATAAATAAAAATATAATATTAATATTTTAATATTAGTAGTGATAATTCTGGTTTAAAGGCTACCTGGTATTTTAAAGCCCTGGAATGCAATAGTTTTGGACCACCTACTGATGAGATGCAATAAAGCAGGATCCAAAAAGAATTTAAGGAAGACCAAAGGGAGTAACAAGTCTGAGATTTCACAGGGAGAACATTTCAAGCATTCTGATCATGCCAGCATTGTAGACACTTCTTGGCAGCTAAAAATAAAGGATTAATTGCAGCACAAGGACACCATACATAAGTCTTCTTCTCCATTGCAACCTCTGCTAATAAATCTCACCCTTTACTTGATTGGAAAGTGTATTATTTCCTTTTCTTGCAAAGATGAGGTTTTTGCAAGAGATAGAGGAAAGGTTGCTATTAAGTATGTGTGGGGAGGAGTGTGGGTGTCTGGATTTGGTTGCCTAGAATTGCCTTCAAAAAACCTGAATGGTTATTGCTGTATTTGAGAAGATGTTGGTTGCCAACCAGAAAATATATTCATTAAAGTCTGTCATTGAAAAATAGAAACCCATCGTTGTTATGAAGTCAGACACCAACTTAACTCTTTAAAATTTATTAAAATCCACTCAGTGCCGAAAACTATGGAGGGATAAACTTGCAGTGACATAGAACAGACATTCCCTTCAATGAGGTTTGATGACACAATAGAAAAATAACATTCCCGTTCACAGCTTTTTCATTATGAAGGATATTCCATTATGTTGACAAAAATGTCCTGCTTCCCCAGATGCCATGGAATTAAAAGGACAATTCTGACTTTTAGGCATTTTACTTTCCTTTCAGTGTTTTCTAAACTCAAAAAGTTCCTGAGATTTCACATTAGGCCAATTTGGGTTTTTCACAATAGCAATGCACAGCCTCTGCTAAACTTTAGAAGGGGAGCCAAAACTGTGAGGAACAAGGGTACACATTTCTGAGCTCATAATCTCAGTCAACAATTATCTATACAGCAGAAATCTCCACCAACCCCAAAGTCAGGACCAGATAAACAAGAAAAGAAACATGGTATATCTAATTAAAGGGAGGACAAAAGCATCGGTTGACCTTATAGAGAAAAAGGAAGATTTAACCCAGTTGGTTGGCACTCTTTCCACACAGGGACAGTGAATGATTTTAAATAATCTTCAGACAAGTGCTGCAAGTCAGTCGCTTAACACTTTATTGCCCTCCAGTTGTCCTTCTGCTGAAATGCTGACAAGTCCACTCTCTGAGAACTTAACTTCTCCATTAAATAAAAGCCAGAGGCACATTTATACAAAGGAAAAGAGAACCAACCTGGTCACTGTAACGTTTTATATAACCATTGTTGTGACCAGTCAACTGCTGATAACCCCTTACAACTGACTTCTGAAGAACTGCTTGGACTAACTACAACCTTGTCTTCATTAGTTCTTTCCTTTTGGGTCCCGATTCCATTTATTAGTGTCTCTTCATCTACATTCTACTATTATTCCTTAGATGTTAACCTTTCTTACAGGAACTCTGAGCACCCATTAACTCTGATGCTCTGAAACTTCTCTTGACATGCAGCCATCCCAGCTACAGGATGCCATCCCACTACAATATTCTCTGATTACTATTTTGACCAAATCAAGCTAGCAGGACACGGGACCCTGAGGCATTTAACAAATTGATAATTACATTGTCTTAATGATCTCTCTATCCACACATGGAACATTGTTAAACAGTCTTCAAGCAAGCAGATTCTGATTTCTTTGGATTTATGTTCCAATTTTATTTATTTTTATTTATTATTTGCAGGAGACATACAGTAGATATTAATGGAATTTGTCAAGTTTAAATTGAACAGATGTACTTTGAGGTAACACTATCTGATCATATGAATATTGCAAACCCCATCTCCTTCCTATTGCTCCTTCTGTCTCATCCTTGTTAGTTTAATTTTAATGGAATTTTAAACTGATGGACCTTATTTATTATGTTAATGTCTTGTAGTGCATTTTAAGTGAATGTCTATAAGCCACCTAGAGTCACCTCTGGTTAGATGGGCAGCATACAAGTTTATTAAATAAACAAAGCCATGTCTGCAAATTTCATCTAAATGAGATTGTATTTATTCTTGTAGCTATATAAGTAATCACTTCTTCCAAAACATGTGTTACTGACCTGTTGCCTAGTCAAAGAAGAAAAAAGACAGTTAAGCAGTTAATCAATTTTTGGTACACCTGGTTCCAAATTAGAAATGGAAACAATCTGTTTTCATTCTCCCTCCCAACCCCCAGGCCAAGCCTCATCAATGACATGGAGGCCAGGACCCCACAGTTCTGAAATGTATTATTTGGTTTTTTTTAAGCAGTGAAAACAGAATGATTGTCTGTCATTACTACATTAAGAACTAAATTTACTGTGAAACCTCCCTGGCAAAAGTTGTCACCTCAATTTTTCATCCATCATTTAACCTCCCAAATAAAACTTATAATAAGAAAGTGGAAGGAACCCAATCAACATTCTGTTCATTTAGAGTGTATTCATTTGTTTGTCAGTGTATATTTTCCCCATTCCTTCTTCTCAGTATAAGAAAGTTACTGGCTACAAAAATGAAAATCTACTTCAAAGATCTATATTCTTCTCTACTCATATTTTTTCCTAAGTGTCATTTCACCAAGGGGGTAGATTCTTGCTGTAATGATACATTTTTTAAAAATGAAGTTGTTTTTTCACACTTTCCCCCCTTAAAATAGGTAGTCATAGAGATAAGGATGAAGTTGGAGATGATTTCAGTTTATGATATTTACATTTGGAGCTGTGAACTGAGAAAATAAGTCAGTAATGAGAAGATTAATCACCAAGCCATAGTGCCGACTTTGTTCTGGAAGCCTGTCATAATATCTGGAAATAGTTTCACTATTTTCTCTTATTTTAAAAACTATTATTTATTAAGACTTTTAAACCAGTGGATACAAAACTAACACAAACTAATAGGTAGTAAGTGTGTGGTGGTGGGGGGGGAAGACAAAGAAAACTACAAAGTGTAAAAAAGGGGTAAAAGGTTAAGAAAAAAGTATGAAGTACTCTTCATAGCAGTTATAATGCAAACAAATATTCACCTTTCTCTCTAAAATTACATCTTGTTACTTGTTTCTATATTTTAGAAAGCATCACAACCGTAAGTCTGTTCATTTTTTTCCAATTTTATGTAAAAAGTCTATAAGAGGCTCCTAGATACCCATAAATGTAGATAATGTCTTTTAGCTAATCAAATAATTTATCCATCTCAGCAAAATCTGTCAACTTCAGTAACCATTCTTCCATAGTGCCTAATATTGATTCTCCTCCCCCATCTCTGTGCATACACTAATCTTGCTGCTGTGATCATATAATTGAAATAATCTTCCATGGCTTTTTTCCAACTGGTTGTTCATTTATCCCAAAAGGAAAAGTTCTGGCTTCAGTTGAATATAAATCTTTAAAATCATCTGTATCAAAGTAAATATTTGGTCTTTTTTACATTTCCACCAAGCATGATAAAATGTCCTTTCATGTTGTTCACTTTTTCAACCTACATTTGAAGTCCTTTTATACATTCTAGAAAATATCTCCAGTGTCATATACCCAAGATATATCATTTTATAAAAAATTATGTTTTGAGATTATAACACAATGTATTGAATTTATCTATTTAATAAATTATGTCTATGACTCATATGTTCTAAAATTCTAAACCAAAAAGTCCAGTTCAAATTCAAAGGCCTCTGAATCTAAGAATATTAATGTAGATTGTTTTTCATTAATATAATTCTTTATTGGCCAAGTGTGGCTGGACACACAAGGAATTTGTCTTGGTGCAAATATTTTCAGTATATTATTCCAAATATTCCAGAATATTCAAAACATTTCTAATATTATCTCATAATTGTCTTTTAGACAGAAACTTAAATCGATTCCATTACTTTCAAGTCTACTTGGCTTAGAATGTGGATAGCATATATCGATAGATCTCATGCCACAAGATTTATTGTGTCATCATCAGATTTTGACTCCTACCAACCACATAGATAATCTTTTCTACCACCAGCCATCACAAACTTCTACCAAATTATAATCTCGACATTAGAGAATGGTAAAAATATGAAAAATATACTGTACTAATTACATCTGACTTAAAGAAAGTGAAATAAATTACTTTTTAAAAAAAAAATATTTTTCTTATTTTTTTGGCCTTTGTGTTTGGGAGAATGGCTTCCAGTACACAAGTGAAAGAATAAATACAGTATATAAAATGGTTGGTGGGAGGGGACCACAGTATTCTCTTAATATCTACAAAGTCTGTATTATTTTGTGAGAAACTACAGAATGTCATGTCTTCTGATCTATAATATTTCTCCCAAATATAAGCTGAAGGTATTTCCCAGCTTCATAAATTAAGAAATTCAGTATTGGAAAATGCACTCTAACATTGATCTATAGCCTTTGGTTATTTGCAAAGACATTCTTCAACCCTAGCAATATCATTAAACCATTCATGAGCATTCAGAAAACAAGACAAAGCCACATCTACTATTGAAAAAATTAATGTATATTGGATATGAACTTTCCACTTGAGCTGGCTAATCAACTTCTTCAGGAAGTGACACCAGTGATGTATTACTGGCATGTATCAGAACTGTTTCATTTGTAGCATTCCAGGTGGAATTCCAGCTCTGCATTAGCCAGCTTAAAGAGAAGTGTATTGGGCTGTTGAAATCAAGCGAAAAAACACACTGGATGCAACTATTGGCTTTTCTGGATGAGAGGAAAAGATGACTGGAAGGGAATGAGTTTCCTTCCCTTGCTCCTTCTGCCTGAATATTTTTGCCCAATGGAAAATCTGAGGGAAAACCATGGGCCATATTTAACTTTGCATCTATAAAGGTAAATTCTGAAGACAAAGCTAAAAAATATAGTTAAATATTCAAACAATCTTTAGATTCAGCATAAAATTCTTTAATTTAGTTAATCATGGAGGACAACATCCATCTTGGCTGTAAGAATGGCTATACATCCTTTGTCCAATTTTCTTTCTGAACATAAATTCAGGCTATAGTCCAATGTCATGCTTTATTCTAAGGTTGGTTCACCTGCTTTGAAAAATAGAATTCATAGAAGAACATGCATTGGCCATTTCTTAGAGAATGCAGGGAGCTCATCAATGCTTCTGAACTGATTTTGTTCATTGAGGATACTTCTTCACATGAATCGAAATGAATCAAACTTCTCTGCATCCTACATATACATCCTACATATACATTCTCCTCATTTGTCTTTCCAATGTTGAAGAATTACACCAATAAATACTGTACATTCCCATTCCCATTGTCAATTTTATGTAATAATTACACAGTTCCAAAATTAAGAATTATTTTTTCTCAAAATCAGATTCATATATATATTATTATGTCTTCCCAGAATATAATACATTTTGCAGAAAACATATTTTAATAAAGTGGTATTCTTGTTGCATGCATACATAATAATTTACTCATTCTTTTTCTGTACCAAAGAAATCTGGTCCAATAGGTCTAAATAATATTTTTTCTGTATAAACTATAAATCTGAGCTTTAGTGAGAAAAAAAAATCAAAAGATTAAAAATTTTCCCATGATTTTAGACAGAATGGGAGTTTCTTATTTCACTCAGTCTTTAAAAGTTTTGGATCAAATTGATTTATTTATAAAAACTCATTTATATTTTTATCTTGTAGAATTTAGTGATCTCATCTAATAATTTAAGTATCCTGAACCTGAAAATCTGCTAATCCAAACTGAAATATCAATAAGTATTGTAACTCATGACAATAGGGGGAATTTTTTAATACAGAGAAATGATAAAAACTTATCATTATCCAATAGTTGATCTCAAGTAAAAATCACAACATTCATCAAAATCTTCCATATAACAGTTTTTTAAATATTTTTTTTAACATCTTGAAATAAAACTCCATTTCACTCTGACAACTGGTTCTCACATTTATAAGAAATCCAGTAGCTACTTCCAAAACAATCACCAAATCAATCTTGCCTGTCTCCACAAGAGACAAGTCAAATTTACACTAAAATGGGTTGAGAAAATAAGGCAGAATCTTACCTGAAATTGCCTATACATTTTTTCTCATTTGAAAGTAGAATATTTGCTAAAATTCTGATGTTGAACTGTAATCTCTTTTCTACTATCACTAATTAAAACTTTGAGACTTGTTCTTTCAACTAACTTGTCTTGCTGCTACAAGAGAAATCTGACATGTTTGATATATTGATTCCTATACTTTTATATATTATGAACTGTCCTTACTCCACTACCCTGCACATTGATTTATACAGTGCTTTTTTATTATTGCCTCTCCCTTCTATAGTAAGAGAGACTTCTTATACTTTTTTTCAACCCAAACTTTCTTGAGTTTTCCATTTCTCTTGACCTACCTGCTCATTGTTTATATGTCTGATTTGCAATTTGTTCCTCATGCATTCTCTTTATATGATCAGCCCTGTTAAATATTTCATATGGGACAGTCATATGTATTTTGTATTCAGTCCATTTTCAGTCCACATTCAATCCAGATAGTCAAAGAATTTACAAAAAAAAATTCGACATCTGACAGTGGGGAGAGAATATACATCAATTCCCCACTAAAATCAAAGAACTAAAAAAAGTAAAAGTTCAAGTTGAGGTTCATTCAATGCCATAGCTTTTTAAAATACCTATAGATCCAGACCTAGTGAAAGAATTCATGGCAGCAGCATACACAATAGAACTGACCTAGCCAAATATAATAAAATTGAAATGCATAGAAATGCATAGAATCATGGACCTTATGAATCATGGACCTCTGCCTTACTATCTACTTTCATTTTAAATGACAACTGTTCCAACAGATCTACAGTAAGGAACACCATTGGGAGCACTACACTCAGACTGTAGCGTAGTCTGTTTTGCAACATCTAGAAATTATCGCACTCCCACACATAGAGTTAAAAGTATGGGTCTGGCATACAGATGACATCATTATAATACATAAGGAACTAGAGAAGACACATGAAACAATCAACATCTTTAAAGGAATAATATTCACAAGGAAAGAAGAAAACAAAACACTACCCTTTCAGTCAGCCTTAGCAGAAGAAATTATGACAAATTTAGAAATTCAGATCTATTGAAAAGCAATCTTTACTAACCAACTGCTCCATTATCAGAGTAACAACCCAAGCTGTCACAAGAGGAACTGTGTAAGAAAATTATTCAGATGTGTATAAGCGCATTGCAACACTCCAGAATAACAGAACAAGGAAACAGATTGTCTATTTCAGCGCTGTCAAGCTCGCGGCAGTTTGGAGAACCGGCAAATCGCTCCACTGGCTGATCCCGCCCCTCCCTGCCCACTCACTCCTTACATGGCATGGAAGCCATCCAACTTCCCTGGTTTGGTAAGTTCCTATTTTTCCTTTTTATCCCCCCAACCATCATCTCTTTCTGCTCTGTCAGGAGATTTAGATGAGCTAGAAAGCAGGAAATCCTGGGATTTCTTGCTTTCTAGATAATCTAAAAGCAGAGCCGAACCTTCTTTAGGACTGAAGATTATACTTTTCAGTGCAGTATGCCGGTTGCAGATAGATAGATCTCTAAGTGATTCTGTGATTCTGTGAGCAACTCAGTCTGCCTACTTGCTTTGCCTGCTTTTGGGTTAAAGTTGCTCTTTTTTTAATAAAAAATCCAATATTTGCATACATGGTGTGTTGTGAGTTAATTTTGTGAGTTTGCTTGCAAGTAAATTTTATGTGACAGATTCAGGTAGCCGATTGCAGAAAGATAGATCTCAAAGTGAATCTGTAATTCTGTGAGCAACTCAATCTGCCTGCCTGCTTTGCCTGCTTTTGTAGTTATGTAGTTGACATGTTATGCTGTTGACATGTTGTTGAAGAAAAGATGACTAATCTTCCTGACCCTTGCCTGATGTAGTATCTAATTTTAAAGCAGTAAATATGAAAACAGAGAGAAATAAAAATATGGCCATCTATTGTCTTAAAAGGAAATAGGTAGTCATAAGCTATTTAATTGGTAAGGGCAAACACTTGAACATAAGAAGGCTGAAATGAAAGCTTTTGTTTATGATTTTGAACAGAAGCAGTTACAAACCAGAGTGACAATGGGTACTATGATTCATGTGCTGGAGCATAATGATAAAAGCTTGAAGGGTTTCCTTTTTTTTTGTATTTTGTGAAGTCAGTTTCTTATTGACCAAGCATAGGAACCCAAACAGCATGGGGTTCATATTAGAGCAGGCAGACTGCAAATTGGAAGCCACTTGTGTTTGGAGTTTTCAAGAAAAAATATAGCTGCTTAGGAGGTATATCAATCTTTTGAAGGATCCTTAGTTTTTTTAGTTCATTCATTTGTCCCCTGTTTCTTGCATTACTGTACCACTTTCCTCATAAGGCAGCCAAGATGGTTTACATTTTTAAACTACTGAACAGGGAAATGTATCATGTTCTCTCAGGCCACTGAGAGTTTATGATGTGAATGATGCTATGACTTCCCCATTTGTGCTTTTCTATACCAAGATTATATTTAAAACATAACTGTAAAAAGGTGCATTTCTAAGGATCTATAGTAGCAGCCAACTGGTGTCCCAATTTGGTGGGCTGCAGAGAAATCTCACCCACAGAGCACCCCCCCAAAGCAATTAATCCAGGCTGTGCAGAAACACAAGGCTGAGTAGGCCACATGGCCCACGGGAACCCTCCCTGCCCACTCACTCCTTACCTGGCAAACTTCCCTGCTAAATTGCTATTTTCCATTTTCCCGACCATCATCTGTTCTGCTGTGCTGGGAGATTTAGATTAGCCAGGAAGCAGGAAATGGTTGCTTTCTAGCTAGTCTTTAGATCTTCGACTCTGCTTTTAAGCACAGCTGAACCTCCCTTAAGACTGAAGGTGCTATTATTCAGTGCAGAATCACGGCAAGCAAATTTGAGAGACTGAGCAATTAATTTAGGTTATATATTTTTTCCTGTAAATTGTAATTGGATAAGAGGGTTTTTTTCCTTCAAAAATTCTAACCCTTTACATTATTTTATTGTATTATTGTATTAGCAAGGGGATAGAAGTGTGTGTGTGTGGGGGGGTGTTTGTGTGGTGTATGTGGTGTGTATGTATTCAGGCACCATTGTAGAAAATTAATATGAAAGACTAATGTTGTATGAAAGCAAGAAGGAATATTGTTCTTTCATCTATGAATGCTGAAGATTAGAATAATTTGATCAATAAATGCATGTGCAACATTAACATAACTATTTTTAAAATAAGCTGTTGGGAGGCCTCTACACAAACATCTCACTCACCCTGAGAAAAGATGGAGGTAGAATTCCACAAAATGTCAAAGCATCCTTTCTTCTAACTTAAAGCAAAACTAAACGAATTGTAAGGGATAGTTTGACTTTATGATCAGAGATGAATTTGTACATCTGAGGAGTCTTTTTGTTAATGATTATCATGTAGAATATACCTATGCTTAAATGAATGAGTGGTTCTAGGATAAAATGTACAGATAGTCCTCAATTTACAACAGTTCAGTCAGTGACTGAAATTATAACAGCACTGAAAAAAGGGATTTATGACCGTTTTCACACTTATGAAAAGTGTACAGAATTGCAGGTCATGTGATCAGCGGTGGGATTCAGCCAGTTTGCACCAGTTCGGGAGAACCAGTTCTTAACTTTCTGAGCAGTTTGGTGAACTGGTTGTTGGAAGAAATCATTAGAGCGGAGAACCGGTTGTTAACTTATTTGAATCCCACCACTGCATGTGATCAAAATGCAGCTGCTTGGCAACTGGTTCATATTTATGATAGTTGCAGTGTCCTGGGGTCATGTGATCACCTTTTGTGACTTTCTGACAAGCAAAGTCAAGGGAGAAATCAGATTCACTTAACAACCTTGTTACTAATGTAACAGCAGTGATTCACTTAACTGTGGCAACAAAGATCATAAAATGGGGCAAAACTCCACTTAACAAATCTCTCACTTATCAACAGAAATTTTGGGCTCAGTTGTGGTCATAAATTGAGGATTACCTTTTGTGCCAATCTATAATCTTAATAAAGATGTGAGAATAAATATTTTATTTGATTAGGTTAATGTTTCTTTCAAAAACAACTTAAGAGTTTAGGTTGTAAATTTTAATGTACATTGGAGAAGCATATATTTTACAGATACAAGTACTGCATACCAGAAGATATATTTAGGGTTGTGACAGAGTAGGCTTGATATTACAGCATATAAATTAAATACAAATTAACAAGCAAACAAACTCTACCACATCTCCCCTTAAAATAACCAAAGATCTATAAGTCACGATAAAGCTATAGCATGTTGGTGAACACCATGAAGTAGTGGAAGCAGATTTTTATGAGCCTGAAGTAATTTAAACTCTATTAATGGCTAAGCGCATATGGAGTATTCTGTCAGGTGCCGTATGCAGCTGTTTGGCTGCAGTACACTCATTACTGAGCAAGAGGAAATAAAACCCTCTGCTCTTATTGGAAAAAGGAAATGTTAAAAATATCCTTTATCTTCACTGGCACAGTTCAATTAAGAATAAACTTATTCTTGGGGTTATATTGGTTAGAAGGCAAATTAAAATATTCAGGATAGAGATGGAGATGTAAATAAAAGAGATGATAGAGAGGGATGATAAATAAATGCAGAGATTAGAGATAGAGATAAAGATAGAATGAGATAGAGATATAGGGATGATAAGACAGAAACAGACACACACAGAGAGAGACACACACAGAGGTGGAAGAAAGAGGTGGATAACATCTGAGCTGGGACAATTGGGTGAAACAACTAAACAAAAGTATCCCGGGATTATTTATTTATTTATTTATTTATTTATTTGACAGTATTTCTATACCGCCCCTCTCCCGAAGGACTCGGGGCGGTGT
>JANHFN010001777.1:63275-101610 GCA_032468175.1 Toxicocalamus goodenoughensis | reverse complement strand
AACCCATAAAGGGGGCTGGGGGGGGGGGCGGACAGGGGGGTTTGCTCACTGTCAGAGAGTTCTTATTTGAAAGCACCAACAAATAACATAAATCAGGGCCTCTTGCTCCCTCCCCATCCCAGAAAGAAGTTTCTCCCTGGTTCATCTGGGATGATTCAGATATAAGGAAATAGTCCAGCAGGTATTCAGTGATAAAAAGTCTTATAAGCCCAAACCAGCACTTTAAATTATACTCAGGAACCAAGTGGTAGCCAGTGCTGGGCCAATTGCATATGTGTGACTTTTTTTTGCAGGGGGAGTGGTTTCTTTCAAGTCAATTGACCCCAGGTGACTGACTACCTGGACAAATCTCTGCAGATTGCTTGGCAAGTGTTTCCAAAAGTAGTTAGACATTGCCTGCTCCTTAGGGCTAAGAGAGAGTGACTAGCCCACAGTCACCCATCTGGCTTTGGGCCTAAGGTGAGACCAGAATTTATGGTCTCCTGCTTTCAAACTATCTTCAGGATGGGAGCCAGCTCCTTGAAATAAGAGGCAGTAAAATGCCAGCACTATTATACAAGACTTTATTCAGAGATGAGTGCGTTGCATTTGCAATCCAAGGAGAAATGGAGGGAAAAAATCAAGATAACTGAAAAAATGGAAGCTGGCCAAAAATATAAACAAATGACTGATAATTAATCAATTATTATTATACATGGTGAAATATTGCTTAGCAGCAGTACAAGCTAATAAATTTTCTGGAAAGCCAAGATCAATCCAAATGTTTTGTTTCCAGACAAAAATTTTCCATTCAGGTACTAGGCCAGTTTTAGTAGCAAGAGACAGGAAAAGGGGCGACAGCATGTTTAAATATCTGGATTCCCTTCTTGTTAAACCGAAAAGGCGTTATTGTCATTAGAAGTCAGTGTTCTCCTTACTTGTTCCAAGGTCCTAGCAACCTCCCGGTTGGAATTCCAGGTGGAAATTAGGGGGCAGAAGATAGCTCAGAGAATAAGAACTGCAGATCAAAGCAAGTGGGGAAACCTAGGAGGCTTCTCAACAGGAGGCGAACAGAAAAATGACTGGCTGTAAATAAAATATAGGGTAAACAGATATAAGGCAGAAACTAATTTTGAAAACTTCTTAAAACTTCCAGAATCAACTAGCCATGGCCCACTTCATTCTGGATTAACTGTTTCCAAAGAAATATTAAAGATAGCTCTAGGTACATTTCAGTAGTCTATCTGGATGGTAATGAAGGCATGAGTCACTATAGACAGGTCCTCCTGCACAGGTAAGGGCATAAGTTGTGTACCAGTTGGGCAAAGGTCCCTATAGCCCCAGCCTCTAGCTGGGATTTGAGCAGGAACTGAGAGTCCAGAGGGATCCCTAAATCACAAATGTAGTGTTTGCCCATCCAGAGAATAGACATTGATATAGAATATCAATAAACAAGTAGCACCACTGTCTTTCATAAGCTGAACTTCAGCCTGTTCTATAATTTCAGGATAAGACTAGAATGATAGGACCCTCCTATCACTCAGGCAATAATATACAGATGGGTGTCACCAGCACATTGCTGACACTGCAGTGCAGGCTGTCAGGTGACCTCCCAGGAGATATGTATAAATATCCAGCTGTGTCCTGTGATTCTTGACCACTTAGCTGGTCCTAATGGTTTGGGCTGTGCTGTCTTCACAAAATGGATCCCTCTTTTTTGTGTTGTTGTTGCTTATCTTTGCAATGTATTGGGCAGTGGTTGTTGGTAGGTGCCTGTGGACTGAGGGATGTAGCTTCAGAAAAGTTGACATGCCCTTTGTTTATAGAGGTGTCCCAGTTATTGACTAATTAGGCATAATTTCACTGTGAATTGATGAAACCTGACCATTTCTATTAACATAAGCAGATTTTTGGATCAAGACAATATCCCATTTAGCCCAGCATCCATTTCCCAGCAGTGGGCAGAATCAAGTGTGTGAAGGCAAACACTCCTTCCGCAACTAAAACTCAATTCACCATGACCCACCTTTGGTAGTGGGTTCAAATGACTCTTCTGTTCGTAATTCTGCCATATTTTCTTTCCCCTTATTTCTTTTAGAATAGAATGGAATAACAGAATTGGAAGGAACCCTGGGGGTCTTCTAATCCAGCCCCCTGCCTAGGCAAGAAACCCTATACCACTTCAGACAAATGGTTATCCAACATCTTTTTAAAAACTTCCAGTGCTGGAGCATCCACAACTTCTGGAGGCAAGTTGTTCCACTGATTTAATTGTTCTTTCAGGAAGTTCTAGGTTGCTTCTCTCCTTGATTAGTTTCCACCCATTGGTTCTCGTCCTGCCCTCAGGGTGCTTTGGAGAATAGCTTGATTCCCTCTTCTTTGTGGCAGCCCCTGAGATATCGGAACGCTGCTATCATGTTTCCCCTGGTCCTTCTTTTCATTAGACTAGCATATCCAATTCCTGCAACCGTTATGTTTTCTTTATATGTTTTAGCCTCCAGTCCCCCAATCATCTTTGTTGCTCTTCTCTGCACTCTTTCTAGAATCTCCACATCTTTTTTACATCGGGGCAACCAAAACTGAATGCAGTATTCCAAGTGTGGCCTTATCGAGGCACTATAAAGTGGTATTAACACTTTTTGTCTTTCCTGTTGCCACAAAACATTCATTAAACCAGAAAAGTTGGAGCAGTTCCAGTATGATTATTCAGCATTCAGAAGCTAGACTTAAGCTGCTTAAAATGATCTTGCAGGTGGGAGTCCCTTATGCTTTTAACTTTACTACACAACACAGTGAGAGAATGAAATTGGAGGGAGAGCGCGCAAGTGGGATCAGTTACCGCTAGTTTCACTGTGATTTCAAAACTGACCCCTAGAGGGTGCAAGAAGCTTATCTGTTTTCTAAGAAGCTGGGACTCTTTTTTTCCTCCCCTTTGCTTGGCAATTGCCTGGAGAAAACTGTCAGTTACAGTAATAGGTATAAAAATGAATGGCTTCCCTTCAACCCCGTGTAAATAAACTGCAGGTGAAGAATGGGGAACGTTACGGGATGAGCTTTTTCTGCTTGCTTATTTGTCATGCACCAATACATTGCCAAGGCCACAACTGAGATTTGGCAGGTAATAGAGGGGCTCCACTCAGCCTTCAGCTCTGACCTGATAGACAGCATCTCTGTATCGGCATATATACCCATGCAGGAGACTGTGAAGAAAACAAGCCAAAGTTATTTTATACTCTAAACAATGCAAAGACGTTACACAACTGCATTATTGGAAGAAGAAAAGAGAACAAATGAATTATGTTTTCCCATGGCACGTACTCAAATACAAAAGTAAATAAATATAAAAGTTCTACTCCTCTTTTAAGTAGGAAAGCCAGCCAGGTGATTTTGGGTCAGTCGCTTTCTCTCAGCCCAACCCACCTCATGGGGTTGCTAAACATAGGTGGTTCACAGGCCTAGTTGAACATTTCATTAAGCCCTTGTTTGATCATAATTCACTGATTAAATCAGAAATTAAACTAAATCAGAATTAGGTGGTTTCATATCAGTGGTGGGATTCAAAAAATTTTACTACAGGTTCTGTGGCCAGGGCTTGGTGGGTGTGGCAGGGGAAGATCCTGTAAAATCTCCATTCCCACCCCACTCCTGGAGGAAGGTTACTGCAAAATCCTATTCCCTCCCCACCCCACCAACCTGCTATCCAGCTCCGTTCTCCTGTGCAGGGCAACGAAAGAAGAGCCAGCCGATCAGCTGGGACTCAGGAGGAAGAGAATAGGGAGTGGGGCCAGTCAAAGGTGGGATTGGCCGGTTCTCCGAACTACTCAAAATTTCCGCTACCGGTTCTCCAGAACTGGTCAGAACCTGGTGAATATCACCTCTGTTTCATATGATACCCAACCCAACATTAGGCACATAATCTGATTCAGATGTATTAACCCAGCTGTCATTCCTAAAGTGATATTCATACAGGGTAGAAAAGGAGTTTGCGATTGGAAGTTCTCTGTATTGCTCATGTGCAGGTTCCATATGTCACATAAGGATCAATTTTAGAAGTAGATTCTGTAGATTTGTTTCAGGCATATTAATTCTAATTTTATATGAATTGCATGCATGATGCATTTAATTACAAATTGATTTTTCAATTCCTTGAAAAAAATGTCTCCAATCAAAATCATTCATCTTCTTCCAAACTAAAGTTATTTTTCTATAGCATTACCAATATCGGTAGCAATTTCTCTTACCAGCAGAATGTATGTTCTTCCTAACAAGATTGGAAAGAATGTGTGATTTTAAATAATAAAATAAATATGCATCCAAGCAAATCCAATTTTTTAAAAAATGCTAGAAAGATGTCATAGCCCTATCTAGGCTGAGAACCACTGTACCTATTGATTTGACGGGTGTCAAATGTTATTCAGCTCACCTAAATAAAAAGTAATCAATATTGGCAAACGGGTTTGATGTAGTGGTTATGTAACCAAGCTAGAAACCAGAGAACTGTGAGTTTTAATTCTGTTTTAGGCACAGAGTTAGTTGGGTGACCTTGGGCCAGTCACTCTCTGCCTGAGGAAGTAGGCAGTATCAAACCACTTCTGAAAATCTTGCCAAAAAAACTTCAGGGATTATTCTAGGCCTTCACCTGGAGTCAAGACTGGATCAAAAGGCAACAAACAAACAAACAAAAAAACAACATTGTAATACAGTGTAGAAGTATTAGTGAATGTGGGGAAAAAATTAAAAAAAATGATTTTTGTGCAACCTTATGCTATAACTTTTATAATTATGCTCCTAAAACTTATCAAAGTGCAAATACATTATTTGTTAGGGGCTCCTATATTTTTTTCTTCTATATTATTGTTTTATCATAATGAGTAAAATACAAGACAGAAAAACAAAGTAAAACAAAACAAAAACATACCATTCAATTCCAGCAACAATTTTTGTGGACTTTCTATGGGTTAAATACAGTAACAGTGATGGCTAGCCCTTTCCACGTTGCGTGCCAAAAATATGCATGCATCCACACATGCATGTGCTCGCGTGCCTGCACCCATGATACAATGCATGTGCTACTTCCCCCTGTCCCCTGCACATGCAACCCCCCCGCATGCCACATGCTTCTGCGCATGCACACGTGTCTCCCCTGCACATGTGCAACAGATACCCCACATTCAGCTGGCTGGCCGGGGGGCGTGCGCATGCACAGTGAGGCTCTTCCAGGCAACCTCTTGCATGCCAGGAGAAGTACCACTTCCAGCACACATGCCATAGGTTTGTCATCACAGCAGTAACAGATGTGCTCTCTCTCTCTCTCTCTCTCTCTCTCTCTCTCTCTCTCTCATAGGTTAAGCTCAACATTTCACTAATTTTTAAATCCTTCTGTTAACCATTTGTTGTTGTATTTAATGCGTAGAAAATCCACAAAGTTTCCAAACTCTTATAAAGTGGTCTACTCCATTATCTCGAATCAAATCAGTTAATTTAGCCATCTTTGCTACTTCAGTCAATTTCAAAATCCATTTTTAAACTTTTTCTTTCCAGTGTTTGGCAAGTTCTTGCAGCCGTCAACATGTAAAGGAATAGCACCCCAAATTGATTTTCAATTGGCTTGTCCATACTTAAAAGAAAAGCTTCATGTTTCATTAATATTTATAACTTAAATATTTTCTGCATTGTCATTATATTTATCCTGTATGTTTTCACTTATGCGAGACTACTATATAAAAATAAAATGAACCTGGATTTTGACTACATTTCCAGCACTTATTAGAAATTCTTTATACATTTTCGCTAGTCTATCTGGGGTCAAATATAGTCTTCTGTCATTGTTCTCCACAATGTATCATATCCCTTGACTATGATTTTCTGCAGTTTTCTCTAATCTGCTTCCAACATTACTACAAATGAGAAATAAAATATAACTGAGCAGATTTTCTTGCATGCATGCACGTGCCCTTTTCTGCATTTATAAAGGTGTGTATATCCATAGGAAATTATGTCAATGACAGAAAGTTGCAGGAGTATATTATTTTTAATAACTGCATTAACTGCATTAAATACAATTATTGTAATGAAATTAATTTCTTTCATTCAATTAACACATTCCTAATTTATTCCAAATCTGGGAATTGGGGTTCATTGTATGTGTAAATTTTTGTGCTAAATATTAAAGATTATTAAATGTTCAGTCACTACATGCCTTCTAAAATCTATTTTTTGCCCCACCCTCTTTTACAATGAGACCCCCCTCATTTTTCAGCGTGCCCCCATGCCATTTAAAAAGGCTACAGGAATCTAGTTCTCAGCCTGAGGAAAGCTATGCCCTTGAGACGGCCAGTGACAAGGTTGCCTTGCTTACTGAAAGCCTTCACCATAATGGAGGCAAGTTGAAAGGATATATATTAAAAACTCACCGTAAGTATGATATCCATAAAAGAAACACTTTTTAGAAACTCTCAGAATTGTTTACCCTGAGGATATTACCGCTTTCCCTCTATTTTGACGAATGTCTCTCTTTGACACCATGTGTTTTCACATCTTCAGTCCCATCTCCCTTTCTCCCTCCCTCTCTCGGTCTTTGAAATATTTTGATTCTTATTGTTTTCCATCTGGAACAGCCTCCGAGAGGCAGGCAGAGAAAGTAGCAACGGTGCTCTGGTGACAAGGAACTGACACATTCTTGGGAGGCCAGTTAGAGCAAGTTGTTTCAAGCTTCAGCTGTTACCTGAGCAAAGCCAAAGCGCTGTGAAGTCTGTGAGAGGGAGCAGCTTTGCCCTTGCTTTTTCATCATGGCTAGCTTCTCAGAAAGGAGGCTTATTTCAAGGGACAACTTCTGAACGGAGAGAGGGGTCTCCACAGGGTATAGCCAAAGAAGTCAAGATGCGTTGCACCGATAAAACAAATAGAGCCTCAATCACAATGTTGTGGCACCCCTTGAATTTTCTGACCATACCCTGTGGACATCCCTGGGATAATTATACTATAATCCAAAATATTAAGTGATGAAGAATAAATCAAGTCACAAAGATAAATGTCTACAGATCCTGAAAAATTTAGTGCAGCATATCCTATCTTCTCCCAATGCAGGATTCTTTGGAAGAGGTCTTGGGGACTGATGGAGCTTTGCACCTGATACAGGCTTGTGGTTTTCTTTCTGCTTGCAGGACAGTGGCTTGGCCATGCATATCGGAATCATGGTACTTTCTCTCTTTTCCACAAAGCATACATTGCAAGATAATACATTGGAGCTGGCACTATATTAAGGACAGCTCAAGTTCAAACTAGCCTACTCTGCTTCAGAACATTGAAAATTAGGTCTAAATTATACCCTTTCATCTCAAAATCTGGGATTTAGCCAAATCTCATGCACATTCTGGAAAAAAAACCAGCAACTGCTTGCTTCTTGAAATATCTTCCTATCTTCCCCAGAAGGTTGACTTATATTATCACCCTGTTGTACAGTATCTACTGCATAAGGCTGGCTGATAACTAGGAATTCATCACTAATCCTCCAAAATTGAGAAATGTCATCCACTCATATTTCTACCCTATGAACTCAAAATAAGAAATGTAACATAGCAGAATTCTGAAGAAGGTTAAAGGAATGGCCAAAGCAGCAATATATCAGAATGATAATTTTACTTATTGAATTAAATCCAACATAATTTTACATTATCCTAACTTAATAGAAGAGAATATACCTAACTCAGGTTTGAATTGTGGATTTGTTGTTGGTGCTCTCTGACCTTGGTTGTTTGCTTAAAGACATTTCATTACCTAAGTACCCAACAGCAAGAAAACAACCAAGTTCAGTGAGCACCATTATCTTAATCATCGGGCAAATCTTGTAGCAACCAATTTAAGAATTTTTACTATTTGAGACAAAGGACAAAATTGTATCCCTTTTATACTATGTACACATATGAGCTGGCAGGTATTGGGGGGTGGGAACAAGGCACAAATTTTAAAATGTGATTAACACATATTTTTGAAACCATGTACGATATACACACCATTCCCCTTTCTAGAACTTATATTATTCAGATAGAATTGGCTAGGTTCATGCCACATACTAATCTATCGTAAAATGGAATTACCCTACATTGTTATTCAACATACTGTGAAAATTCAGTCATTGATTTAGCATATCATGTGAAACAGGCCATCATTTAACATGGTTTATTTGGGCTTAATATGTGGGAACACAAAACTAGTGTTTTGTTAATCAGATATATTTAGGATTTAATGCATTGCGTGAAGCCAGCTGGTGATATTCCAGATAAAGCTATGAAGATGGCTGTTTTGTTTCATGCTTTTGACTGTTTCAATTGACAGTTTCAATTATATATTTGGATTTGTAAGCTGCCCAGAGTCTTGTGGAGTGAGTAGCTGATAAATAAAAAGTAATATTTAATAAAGTAAAAAAGTTTTAAAAATAAATATCCAGCATTTCTTATGCCAGGAAAACAAAGATAATTTAATATGCTGGCAGGAGGCTCTATATAAAAACAGTGTGTTTTGGAATTCGATGAATCTCCCCATGGGCTTAAACTGCCTGTCGCTCATAGGGAGAGTTCTTGGAGCATTTTTGAGCTGCTGGAATTTGTGCTGCGCTAAGTTTTCCAGTGTCTTCATTTATTTATATTAATGTTTGTTCATGGTTTCTGTGAACAGAATCATCATTCTGTTTTAATGTAAGATTACCTTTTCATTACAAACAACAGAAACTACAGTTCTTCTTCTTAAAAATTAGACATAAAAAGATCAGAGCAATTGGCATTTAGTTTACCTATTACTTAATATTTAAATATATTTTATAATTCAATTTAGCCAAGACTAATGATAGTTATAGTTTAGCACTTCTTGAAGTTCCCAGAGTGGGAAAAACTGGTTGGATGAACTATGTGTGTTTATAGCCTTGGTTAATTTTCAAGTTTTATGCTTGAAATTAAGAATATACCTAATAGGATACAAAATTGAAGTAAACTAAAAAAGTAGAGATTCCCCTCTCTATCATAGCTCACAGTAGGTCTTTCAGGCAGCTACTGATTTATCTTTGAAACTATATTCCTCTAGAAAAATCAACACAAAAGTCAGGTGAAGAAATGTCATTTTTAAAAAGTTATTTCTAATAATTGAGACTAATACTTTGCCCCTTTTATTCATTTTTCCACATAAATTACACAAACACTTTAGAAAATGATTACACAAAAAAGAAACCTTCTTATAAGTGCATAACTTAAAAACAAACCTAAAGAATGCATCTCAGAAACTCACTAAAATATTTCTTTTTGATAAATTGGCTGTGTGTACCATCTCATTTTAAATATAAATGATGCATAGGTTAAAAAGTAACTTAAAAAACCCTATATATTTTAGATATTTTATATCTTCTTGAAATTTGCTGTAAGAAGTGCTTAAATTAATCACAAGCTTTTCCTCAATACAATAAAAAAACTGTGAAATTACTGGTCAAGAAATGGAAAAAGTAGGATGTTCTGTTTGGTTCACATTCCCTCTTTTGTGGAGCAGACTTCCTCAGCAAAGGTAAATAAAATATTGAACAATATCATCAACAATACCAAAATAACCTATCAAGTAAAACTGCATTACCCCTGCAAAATGCCACAGATGCCTCAGAGATATTAAAATATAAGTTGATCAATGCAGAGTCCGTGGATAGCTGTGAAACTGATTTCAGCCTCCACACAAGTTTATGAAGCAAGCTTTGCATTTCTCAGTCGTTCTAGTATTAACATTCCTTCAGCAGAACAAAAAGAAATAAATCAAGAAAAAACCAATGAGTTCATCTTGGAAAAGACAAAAGAAAAAGGAGCGAGATTTTATTTATTTGTAAAATCTAAATGTCTTTTAAGAAAAGGGCTCCAGCAGGAGATGCAGTTGTTAAAAAAAAGGTTCGTGTTCTTCATTCAGAAGAAGCTATTGTGGTTTTTCTTGAAATGATCAGCCTGCAATACTTACCTGGGAGAACAACTGTTTGTCAGCAGATAAAATGATATAGAAGTTGTTTCTTAAAAACGGCTCAAAGGAAGAATCTTGGGTTGTTTTCTCTCCAAAAGAGTTTTCAAATGTTTCAAATATTACTCTTTTCAAGAAGTTGTTGATAGTGACGGTGATGACGATGAAGAAGGAAGTAGGAAAGTGTTGCTTTTTATTAGAACATTCCACTAGATCAGCACTGGATGACCTTTCGGAGCCTTGGCTACCAAAGGGACATTGTCTGGTTGCTGCCACTGGCTCATTCATAGGTAACCATGTCTTCTACGGATGATGATGCTGAATAAGGCCAGCCACTCTGTAATACAGGAGTCTGTGCATGGACAAAGTTAAGATTTCACTCACAGGAAGAGGCCACAGAAGTAACGCTGGTGATCTTGGAAGTGTCATCTGACCATGGCTGAAGGTTCTGGAGGGCAAAGAGGGAGGAATTGTGAACACAGATTGGGTCTGCTTGGATGGGCTGATTGATGGTTTTCTGGAAGGCCTCTTGCTGGAGCTGCATGAGGATGCGATTGGCTTGCTGCCGCTCTGCTTCCCGTTCTTCTGCAGTTTGCCGCCTGAGAGAAATGGACAAAGTATGTCATGTTTCAGCAGGACAACAGATGCCCCTTATGTGTAAAAGCTGACTTCCATTTCACCATAACATCTTCCCATCTTTTGGAACATTCTTATGCTCAAGGGTTTTTTTCTTCCATTATAGCCAAAATGAAAAGTCACATTTAAAGCAACCTGCTGCCTGGTTATATAAAACAACTGAGCATGGAGAATCCATGGAACAGTCAAAGGGAACATCCCGTAAAAGACCTAGCCCTTCTTTGAAACCATTCTAAATCAATGATCATCTTAGTGGCAGCCAATATATTAATTATGTGTTGTCTGAAGCAGCACATTCTGTTCTACGACTTCCCTCCATCCATTAACTATCAATGTCATTGGCTGATGCTAGATTTTAGAATTATGAGGGATCAGCTGTATATGTACATGATGGTGTGTATCTGATTATTCTGTCCGTACACATTTATATGAGTGGAAAAATGTAAAAAACAAGCTAGAGATTCTAAACTTTGCTCCATCTACTGCATGTTTTGCTTCATATTCATAAAAAGAATGCCTCTTGTTTTAAAACTGTGCCACCATTACACAGAACAAACATTTCAAAACCTTTGAAAATGTATACATTAATCTAGTCCACATCCACCACTCATAGAAATGAACAGTATCTAAAATCATGTCACAATCAGAAGCACTGAAGATGAAAACAAAAAGTAGAAACAGATAAATAAGGTAATATTTGTGGCTCAGGGTTGAACTGTGGGGGTTCTGGATGCTCTCTGAACTTCGTTGTTTGCTTGAAAACATTTCATGATGATGTTACCTAGTTTAGTGATGAAAGTCTGCAACAAAACAATCAAGCTCAGAGAGCATCAAAGAACCCACAGAGTCCATTACGAACTAAAGTTGGTGTCACTCAATTCACAATAACTTATCTCATGTGACCAAAGAGATACATAACACCTTTCATCTTTTTTGCTCTAAATAACTTCCTTCCCTTCATTCTATTTTAGGTAAGGACTATAGAAATAATCAAAAGGAGCAAAGAAGTCCACAAGATGTTACCGCCGGGGAGGGGGGGAAGAGTGGGAAGGCAAAGGAAAAGAAAAGGACTAAGAAAAAGAAACTGAGAGAGGCAAAAAAACAAAAAAAAAACGGGCTTGCAAGAAAACTGTCAGAATAGGAAGAGGTATGAAAGGTGTTAGCAGTTCTCTTTCCACTTCTACAACTTAGTGTTATGGTCTGGCACCTGTTTTTCTACCAGAAGAATGAACTGAACTTTCTTTTAAGACAAGTTAGAAATTATTTGCATTGATATCGCTCTCTTCTTTCTTTCACAATCACTTTATCCTAAATCTGAGTCATAAGGAATTTATTCTGGAGTTTAGAAATTATCCCTTAAGTAGTAGTGTTCAAACAGGAAATGGAAGACTTCAGGTTTGTTGGAACTACTTTCATCAGATACATCAAGTATTCTGCTTTGACAAGCTTACAATAAAACTGTGGTATTTTAAAATAAATGCTACAATACTCTTAACGGCCTTTTAAAAACAGAAATCAAGAAAAATATAGATTACCTGTTTATAGTGATTACATGTCATCAAATTGTTGTTGACTCTTAGTGACCATATAGATTCTTAAAAATAAATACATTTGATATGTTATTTTAATATCTGAAAAATTCACCCAACTTTATCAATTGTTACTGTTTCTATCTGAAATACTTTTGAGATTTTGAGCAAGAATGCCAAATCTCAAAAAATTTCAGATGAGAATACTAATATCAGAAAAGTCTTGACTTCTTTCTCTCTTTCATACTAGTATACTAGCATCTTACTCCCCAATTTCCATAAAACATTTTTGCTCTGACTTAGACTTATACATTTGAGAAGTGAATCAGCAGGGCTGCTTCTCTCAACATGCTGAGCTAGACCAGAAACCAGAAATTGGGGCCCTATGTTATATATAGCAAATTCCATCAAAGCTAAAGCCAACAAGCTAACTAGTAAGACCATTCTTAGATGAACATTCCATTGTTCAAAATTCTGGTGAAATCACCCAAATGTTACTATTTTCAAGAATCTACGCCTTTAAAAAAAGTCATTCTGATTGGAATTAGGAGGAGACTGATTTATTGTCCATGAAACTATTAATTTTCTCTTTTCTTTACTTGGTAATAAACTGTTTTGAAAATCATTTATATAATGCAATTCGAGGAGATTCCTTTTCATTATCTTTATTGATATTGATCTCCTTCCATTGCTGCAGTTCACAAACCATTTAAAAACCAGATTTTTAGTCACAATATAAAACAATTTCTGCCTGGGATATTGGTTTAGTTTGATTCCATTGGATCTGGGAAGATTATTGAAACAATTATCAAAAAGGAGAGCAGTGAAATGTAATACATAATGCAGGTTTCGACTTCTTAAAGCACAGGAAAATTATTAATCTAAAAACTTCAATACTTTTCAAGAAAAGTGGAGATGGGAAAAAGAAACAGTATTGCTGTCTTACAGGTAGTCCTCAAGTTACAACCATTCATTTAATGACCATTCAAAGTTACAATGGTACTTTAAAAGTGATTTATCATCAGTTTTCACACTTACCACCACTGTAGCATCCTCATGGTCAGGTGGTTACAATTTGGCACATGGCAATTGGCATGACAGTTGTATTGTCCTGAGGTCATATGATCACGATCTACAACTTTCCCAGCTGGCTTCCCACAAGCAAAGGGAAAGACAAATTTGCTTAACAACTACATGATTCACTCAACATCTGCACTGATTTCCTTACTAACTGTGGCAAAAAAAGGTCATAAAATGGGGTGCAAATCGCTTAAAAACCTCTTTGCTTAGCAGTGGACATTTTGGGCTCAACTGTGGTTGTAAGTCAAGAACCACCTATATTTAAGAAGTTTACTTGTTTCTTTCTGAGAATCTAAACCTTTTTGCCCCCAAATGCCCTATTAATATCACTGTATCTTACAGGAGTAATACCTTAGGTGTAATACCTAAGAAGAAATACCAAAAAATAGGCAAGGCTTACTTTAATGTGGTACAGCATTTAGATCAATCTGATTTCAAGGCAGATATATAACCTGATCTTATGAATTCATTGTGGTCTCAAATAATTAACTTTTACTAGGTCATGACCAACATCTCTGTATTAGCAGTAGAACCATCAATTGCCTATTAAACATATTTCAGATATCATTGGCAGATTTGAAATTACAACCATGAATAGCCCTCCTCCCTGAGAGCAAGTGAGATAATGTTACCCAATAGCAATAGCACTTAAGACTTATATACCATTTCATAGTGCTTTACAGCTGTTTCTAAGTAGTTTACAGAGTCAGCATATTGCCCCCAACAATCTGGGTCCTCATTTTACCGACCTCGGAAGTTCAGAACCGAACTCCTGGAGTGAGCAGTGAGTCAGCCTGCAGTACTGCATTCTAACCACTGTGCCATCACGACTCTGCAGCAGGCAACACATGAGAGAAAGAATGGTACCTACCTCCATAGCTAAGGAAGTACCAGAACCAAAAAAGACTTCATGCTCAAATAAAGGTGCAACAGCTTGGGAGTAGATGGGCAATAGGATGCTATAGGTGTGGAATTTTTACATACACACATAACTGTAAAAGACTCCTTAGAGTTGAGTAACCATAAAACTGAAGATGTGTCTGGTGAAAAACTTGCATACAGTACCCTAGGATATAATGTAGGGGTGTGTTTTTTATTTGTCTTAGGGCACTGAATAGACATAGCTACATGTAACTCATGTAGCTCTAAAAAGCTACATGTAACAACCCTGCTCTAAAAATACCCCATCTAAATGCAATAAAGTGAAAAAAACTGCCTATATATACATAGTAGCATGCATGTATGCCTTTTTCATCCTATCTGGTGTCTTCTGGTTAATTGGGACTATAGTTCTCAGCATTTGCAATGACTGAGAAGGATGGGAAGCTTGATCCAATATTTCTTGAAGGGGATGTTTAGAACAAATAGTTTAAATGTGTATTAATTTTTCATATAAAGCAGTATGCTTTAAATTAAGCCCTTTGTATATGTGTGTGTCTACAAATGTACTGTGTGAGGGTCTGTGTGTTTACTGGGAGAAGGATTCTAAAGCCATATTCTGCTCATCCTCTAACGAAAAGAAGTGCATGAATAAAAAAATACCGTTTTCTTTCCACTACAAATTTACTCCTGATGCATATTTAATATTGTTTTGACTCAGAGAATTGTAACCCAGCCTCTTCTGTTGCTTTTTAAGCTGTGTTTGTAATTAGTGAAAACAGATTATTAATTTCAGTATGGAATATTTTTCTCAGTTAGCCAAGTTGTTCATTTGGCAGAGAAAAGCAGTAATTTGTTAAAGAACAAAAAACAAAGCCCAGGCTTGGGGGGGTGGGGTGAGAGAAAGAATAAAGTAAGCACCATGTCCCACCTCAATTTGTTTCAAGACTGCAACAGAAACCAGCTTAGTTACAGTTCTTCAGCCAGACCTTCATTGCCTTAATTGCAAATATGCAAATTCAAGTAAAGCTTTCCTGGCACTGAGAAGAAATGTCTCATGGGAAAAGTCCCATCCAGACTGCACTGTGGGACCTTGGAAATATTGTCAAAAATGGAAATATTTGCTTCTGAGTACAGTCCAACATATATTAATGACAAAAGGAATGAAATCCTGTGCACATCTACTCTGAAATCACCCCTGGTGCATTAGAATACAGGAAGTCCTCACTTCGCTGTCAAAATTGGGGCCAGCAGTTCTGTTGCTAATCACTGCAGCTGCTAAGTCAAAAATCTGATGACTTTACTCCCCCCATTCAGTTATTAAGTGAGTCACCATAGTCTTTCAGCAAAACATCATATAACCACGACTTATGATTTTATTTCTGCATTTTCCATCATAAATCCAAGCTTTTTACACTGTTGCAACTTCAAATGGTTGCTAAACAAGGCAGTTATAAGTGAGAACCACCTGTATTGGACTGACGAGACCCATCTTCATGTCCTCACTGGATCAATCCCTGGGTAATTCGGGCCAGTCACTCTTTCCCAATCCAACCTGCCTCACAAAGTTATTATTTTAAAGACAAAATTGTGTTGCTGCACTTTGAACTCTTCTGATGTTCTGTTACTGCTGTTAACCATAAGCCTTTCCAAGTTTTGCATTGATGGGTAGGGCCCATTCTTAAAGGAAAGTTCATAAGTATCTGAAAAGCTTAAGGCATCCATTTTATCCCTTAAAATCGTCACAAACCCACAATCTGCAGGGAAAGGAACCAAACATTCTAGAAAGCTGTGCAGACATAGAGGACGAGCTGTCTCTGACATTCAGGTGAGCTGTCTCTGGATTACACTTGTGGTATGTCTGATATCTTTATAAGATAAGCAGGCTATTTGAGAATTTTTTTAAAAAAAATTGCCCAAGGAAATATGGACGGAGGATTATTTTTCCTAGCATTAGTTGCAGTTAAATGCAGAGTCTGCTTGTTTTGCACTGTATTCACCTAGTTCGCACAGTAACAGTTATCAAAGAGTTTTGTTTATCACCTAGCTCTTGCAGAACCTGTCAGTGATAAGAGGAAGAGATTGGCTGCAGCTGCATGACTAACATTAGGCTAGAACCTGGGTTTCCTTGCTCCTAGCCCAACACCTTAATCACTACACCACACTGACTGTCCAAGTTAATAGGAAAAGGACTCCTCCCCTGAAATCTACCCAGAAGTCATTTGTTTGGGTAGGTGGTTATTTATTCATTTGGAAGACACTCTTTTGGCCAATTCTGGATGGCTCACAATAATGATAAAAACCAAATTTGGTACAACTTGGTGCTTAACCAACAATATCCAATCCATTGAACAGAACAATCTTCTGGCTCCAACCTTATCTTTTCCAATGCCTTGGGAAGTAGTCAACCCTTTACACTTTTCTGGAAAGATGCCGAATCTTAAAAGGAAAATATTGCATAAGATAGGAACAAGGGACAGGGATAAGAGCTGCAGTGGCACAGTGGTTAGAATGCAGTACTGCAGGCTATTTCTGCTGATTGCTGGCTGCCTGCAATTTGGCAATCAACTGGCTCAAGGTTGACTCAGTTTTCCATCCTGCCGGACGTCAGTAAAATGAGGACTCAGATTGTTGGGGGCAATATGCTGACTCTGTATACCGCTTAGAGAGGGCTGTAAAGCACTGTGAAGTGATATATAAGTCTAAGTGATTTTGCTAAGTGCTTCCAAAATCCCATTAGATGGCACCATTTAAGGGAACGGATCTGGAACATGCCCATTCTAAATAACCTGATGGGCCAGACAGGTACCTCATGAGGAGACAATCCCACAAATAACATGCCGTTGTATAATGTTGAGCCCCACGTTGAATGGTAAACTGGAAAGAAAGAGGGAGGGAGTAGCTGCTTGTGTAACAACAGCATGATAGGGGTAAACCAAGAGGTGTCCAATACCAGACATTAAAGATGTGTTATTCCAAAACTGTAAAGACAGTATAGAATAGAACAGAATAGAACAGAACAGAACAGAACAGAACAGAACAGAATAGAAATAGAATAGAATAGAATAGAATAGAATAGAATAGAATAGAATAGAATAGAATAGAATAGAATAGAATAGAATAGAATAGCTTTATTGGCCAAGTATGACTGGACACACAAGGAATTTTTCTTGGTGTAGATACTCTTAGTATACATAAGGAAAAGGTACATTCATATCATACAATATCAATACATATCATTCATACAATCCTATCTGACAATAAAGTCTTCCAAGGTCAGTGTAGCAATTTCTGCAATAATAAATCTGTCTTTCATACAGAACAATCCACTGACAAAAGTAAATTTATAAACAGAGCTCAAATAATGCATTCCTGCATATCCCCATACCTGGTCTGTGGCAGAGCTGGACTGTTTATTTATACCAATCATGTCCATGTCTCTTTCCTTGCAATAATTTTCCTGGCATTCTTTTCATTTATCTTGGTTGTGTACAATTTAGGCTTTGCTGCTGGCAAGTATGCAAAATAAGTTCTTTTTTTGCCAGCTTTCAGACAGGCTGAGTCCTTTTTTATGGCAACACACTAGTGATGACTGATATTTAGCAAAGTCAAGAACAGATTGATGACATCATAAAGCCAGGAAGCCTTTATAGGTAAAGGTTATTTCATCAGTGAAGGCTATTCCCTTTATTTCAAAAGGAAACTTCCAAGGGCTACCTATTACATCACATTTCTCCAATCTGGCTGTTAGAAAATTCCCAGAATTCTCAGCAGTAAACATGGTATTTGGGAAATTATGGGAACTGAAACCCACATATAAGGAAAGCATTAGATTCTTGGGCTGAGAAAAAAATGCCTCTGTGGCCTGAAGATGTTGCCTATTTCAGGTCTTATGAGAAGGCACACTTCAACACTAATCTCTAAAATTAAGATATAAAACCTTTGGGCCTACAAAACTCAATATCAATTCTGCCCTCAGTCTTTACTTACAATAATTAATTTAATTGTTTTATATCCAATTCTGCTTTTCACCCATCATTTTACATTCTCTTTGCCTATTTTCCCAGCAGCAGTCCAATGGAGACAGTTGGAATGACAGGAAATAAATGGCACATGCCTGGGGTCGGACACAAAGCCTGGGCCTCTTCTTATTTTAACACCGTTCCTGGCTCTTTTACAATATGCATTTCTCTCTATATATAATTTAAGCTAATTATTAGGTTACACTTGCTTATTTAGAAATAGGTGTTACTTATTCAGTGGGGCTTATTCCCATGTACATTGGCATAGGATTGCAGCCTTAATAGCATTTTCAGGACACATGTATAATATAAAACAGCTTATAGTGAAATTACAGATGGACACATCAAATAAAAAAAAACAGATATGTACTCTTTATTCATGAGTAAATGCTAATAACACAAATGCCCTGTTTATAATGTTTTATTGCTCTTACAGAAATGAATGTATCCAGAGAGAAGATTCAAAATGTTCTAATTATTAATAAGTCTGCTAACTAAATAAATGTAGCTCCAGATATCTTATGAGACACTGATTAATAGAAAAGTTTAACATGCTGTATTTCAAATGAAATTATAACATCTGGGACCATGAATTCTTCTAGTGATCAATTATGGGCATAAATACAAAAGAGGAACTACTGTAATGTCAACCACTAAACATCTAAATATCTATTTAATATCTATTTTCAGTTTTAGACAAATCATCAATTCTCCTTTACACTTTACATTTTTTATTATTATTATATTGGCTGCATTCCAGCACAAAGGCAGCGGTGCATAAGACATGACTGAGCTGTGAAAGTTGAGTGTCTTTACCCAAACTACCATTATGTAGAAAGAGTTCCTCCCAACAGCAGGAAGCAGTGTTCTTGCATTGATTACTACATATGGTGGTTAGCTAATGTACGTAAGAGAAGATACTAGTTCGTTCTAAAATGATGTATTGCTAGTGTATGATAATAGAACCAGGATGTATAAAGATACTTCTGATTTGTGTGTGAAATGTGAAAAACATGAAGGGTTCTTTTACCATGCATAATGGACTTGTAAAAGAATTAGAAAATTTGAGGTACAAATACATATAATAACGCAAAGAAATTTAAAGATTAATACATAGGAAACCTGATTTTTTTTGTTGGGATTTGAAGAAACTCGTGATTTCCTTATATATGGTAATAGCAGAAAGACTACTATATGTATAAAGACAGAAGGATTCTGAAATACTCAGAGCAATGATTGGTAAAGATGACAAAACTTGCAAAAATGCAATACTGACTTGTTTGATTAGGAAGAAGACAAATACATTTATTAATAACTGGAAACCTTTATGGACTTTCTGCTGAAAATGAAAAAAAAATGAACTGATGATTTATGGATTTGATAATTAGAAAGGGAAAAATATGGGAAGATGGGAATTATGATGTAACTATAAATAGGAAAGATAGATGAAAAATTTGTAACTGCTATAAAATAAGTTGGAAGCCAAACCTTGATGTGTTTTTCTTTTTTTTTCTTTCCTCTATTTATGTCTTATACTTATTCACTTGCTCTGCTTTCTTTATTCTTTTTCTTTTCATTTATATTGTATCTTGATTTTTATTAGTGTATAAAATCTCTTAATAAAAATAAAGAGAAGGTGTTTTTTAATTTGGAATACATTTGCAAATAGAATATATATTTTAAAATGCACTGGGTGTCTTTATTTTTAGTTTGGTTGCTTGTAGTTTTTAAATATATATATATATGTATATATACTTTTTAAAAAAATATTTGTATCCCTAGATAACTGTGCAAATAACATTTGCTTTGACAATATAATTGCAAGCCTTACCTTCATATGGTAGTGTATAATTACTAGCATTACACACATAATAATGGCTTGATATATGACCACAATTGAACCCAAAATTTATGTCGCTAAGTGGGAAATTTGTTAAGTGAGGTTTTCCCCATTTGTAAAAGTGCTGTTGTTAAATTAGTAACGTGGTTGTTAAGTGAATCTAGTTCCCTCCTTGACTTTGCTTGTCAGAAGGTTACAGAAGGTAATCACATGACCCCAGGACACTGCAGCCGTCACAAATGTGAGTCAGTTGTCAAGCATCCAAATGTAAACCACGCGATCTTGAAGATGCTGCAATGGTCATAAGTATGAAAAATAGTCACTTTTTCAAGTGCTGTTATAACTTTGAACGATCACTAAGTGACCTGTTGTTATTTAAGGAATACTTGTACTCAGGATATTAGCATTTTCTTTTTCTTCAATATCACTAGTCCCCTCCCCATTCGTATCCCTATTCTGTGAAAATACTTCATGTTTGTTGACTTTTTTTTTCAAAGGTGAAACTACACGTATTTATTTTCCATCCTAATACTATAGGATCCCATGATGGCAAACCTATGGCACACATGCCACAGTTGGCATGCAGAGCTCCCTCTGCAGGCACACGAGCCGTCGCCCAGCTCAGCTCCGCCGTATATGTGCATGCGCGCCTCTCGCCAGCCAGCTGGTCTTCAAGTCTCTGCCATGCATCCACGAAGGGGGAGATGCTGGGCGCATGCGTTCAAGATGTGCAGGCATGCACAAGTGTGGGGCACATGCATGGGGGAAGCACGCGTATTGCATTTTGGGGGTGCGCGCACACGCGCTTTGGGCAGTCGGTGTCAAAAAGATTAGCCATCACTTTCCTATGTGGATGTAAAGACCAAAATTTTCAGGACTTTAAAAAGTCAGAACTGAGTAACATACTATAATAGCATATAACTTTCTTATGGAATGATTATCCTCTTCTTACACTGAGAAAAGACCAAGTATATTGCCTCCTTAATTCCAGGTCAAGACAAACTATTTAAAATTTTAGATGGGAGAATAGCTTGTTTGCCTCCCAAAACTGTAGTCATTTTCAAGCAGGATGTTAATATCTACCTTTATGGTAGGTGTCTGGAAGACTTTTTATAATAATACCACTAGGAACTTTATGAATTTCAAGGCTATATATTTATGATAGTATATATGGACAATCTAGTTGATCAGATTACATTAAAAATGATTGAAACTGCAAAATAAGACTGTCCTTAAGTTATTCTTTCAAGGGACTTTGTTCAATCCTATCTAGTTCGTCTATCCAGGAAGCTGCTTGAATAAAGGCTAGCTCAGGGGTGTCAAACTCACGGTCTGCAGCCCAGATGCGTCATGTGCTGGCCACGCCCACCCCCATTTTAGCGAAGGGGTGGGGAAAGTCACGATACATCACGTGACGACAATGTGATCATGCAAGTTTGATACCCCTCCTCTAGCTGCCATGAAAATTCTCTCTCCTCTGCTGCCCGCACAGTTTCAATCCTAGTAATAAAAAAAAAAGCTCACCTCTCCAGTTCTAAATCAGTCCCAACAATGAAATTTTGCCCTCAATACCTGTGGGCTGCCCGGTGCAAACCTTCTCATATTGCTGAAATCCTGTGTTGTTCCCAGGAACAATATTTTAAGCAATGGATAACACATGCCTTAGACAACTTAAAGATCAGAAGTAGAACAAGGAACAAAAAAATGTCGGAGCAGCTTATCTGATATTTTAAAGACAACATTTCTAGAAATAGACAACACTTATGGGTTAAGCCACTTCTAGCCACCTCCCTCCAATCTGTTGCTGAGTCATAGGATAGCAAAGGAAATGGCTTGGGATTCTGCTGTGGGTGATGGCAGCCCCACCTCTTTTCTGCTCGTGAAGGTGGGTGAAGAGTCACGCAGAATGAGAGAGGGTACATATAGTACAGCCTCTGAAATTCCTTGCTTGTTTGCGAAGACAGAAGACCGGATGCCTGAGACCCCATTCAAAACTTTTCCTTGGTTTGTTTCTCCTGTAGCTCTAGCATCGGAAGCTGCCTTTCCACAACAAACCTGGCTATCTTCATTCTGAATGGCAACTCACAGGAACCAGCCCCTCCCCACCATTTCCAGACCATCAGCCAATAAGCCAAGACTCAGCTTTAACCAATCAGTTTTCAAATAATCTATTCCAAACTTAAAATAGATCAGAAAGATTGCTGGCTTCCAATGCAAAACAAATGGGAGACAGCAGCTAATATATGTCTGAAATATTTTCCACCACAACAAAAGTCACATGATGGACAGGAAGGCTTGTCTTGTACATGTATCTCAGTGGTTAAAGAAGATAGATTCCATTCCCAACTGTGTTGTCTAGGAATTATGGGAGTTTACATCTAACCCATCTACTGGTCATGTTTTTAGGGGAAATGGCATACGTAAGACACAGAGATTCCTAATTTAAGCATTAGTAGAGGCTCCTTTACCCAGAAATAAGAAAGTGCCAGCTTGAAGTAGACAACGTACATTAATTGGAGGAAAAGAAGCGGGTGAATCAGATAAACACAGTAAAACTGTCTATGTATTACATATAAAGGGACACATTCAAAAAGAAGTATGAACTATTAGTGATATATATGAAATTAAATAAATATTAGACATCAGATTGGATGGTAGGATCAATAGTGAAATACAAAAAAAATCTGAATTCTGATACAACTCTCAATCCCTTTGACATTAAAATGGCACACCATTCATCAATTTTTCTCCAGATATGCCAAAATTGCAAAACACATATTTACCACAAGCTCCACTACTCCATTTGCTAAGCATTTGGAGGGACCATGTTAGGGAAGGCCTGCTACAAAGAACTTTTAAACAGGAACCCAAATGAATTATTTGATTCCTGAATGACTCCCAGTGGGAGCAACCTCTTCCAAGAATGACGGGATCTGTGCCCAGTAGATCCTTGGGGCATGCTTCACATTTGGCAGACCAGATCTAACCATGCTCACCCCAGGAAATCACCCCTATTCCTGATCAACTCCCACTAAGAAGTTTGGGGGAAAAAAAACCTACTGGAGGTTTGTAGAGAGAGTCTGGTCTTGATGGCCCAGAAGGTGAAAAATGTCTTCCAGCACAGCAACAGCACCTCACTTGCTTGGTGTGCTTACCTCCATTTTGTTCTCCGGTTCTGGAACCAGGTCTTGACTTGGGCATCAGTCATTTTCAGAGCCTTGGCTAAAGCCGCCCTCTCGGCTGAGGCCAGGTACTTCTGTCGGTGGAAGCGCTTTTCCAGTTCACAGATCTGCAGACGGGTGAAGGAGGTGCGCGGTTTCTTCTTCTTGGGGGGCGTCCGGTTCTGGTAGGGGTGACCTATACGGCGTGTTACAGTGAACGGTGAGAGGGCCACTGGAGGGGGAGACCGGGTGGGCGGGGGGGGGGCAAAGAAGCAAGCGGTGACATGATCAGGAAGGACTCCACAGAGCAGCGGCAGAGGAGAGACAGAAAGACACACACCAAGAGTCAAACAGAGAAGCAGGAAGGCACAGAGCGAAGGCTTAGTCCCAGGGCTCACAGTCTCCTCCTTGCTTTTTCAAGGACAAATCTCTGTTTTGGAACCCACCAATATTTCCTTATTCATGGGCTGCTGTGGAGGAGCTTTCCCACGTCCCCAGGTGGATCCCAATATGGAGGCACCAGACTCTGCAAGAAGCGAGCTCTGTGGCAGATGAGCACATGAAGGGTATATATGAAGCGGGAAGGAATGGGGAGGGGATAAATCCTTGTTTGGAGCGCCAAATCTACCTTGCAAGCTAGGAACAGGGAGATCGAAACTGTACATTTATGGCCCAATCACCTGAATGTTATCTGGGAGAAAGTATGTAAAAATAAAGCTTCAGACTGCTGCAGCCTGAATAAGAGCATTAATGAACTACTATTATTTTAGACTTTGGAACAAAATGAGAGCCTCCCTATAAAAAATCCAAATCTGGCATTCCACTTCATCCCTCTTTTCATTGTTTTGACATCCCTTTTAAAATTATGATTATTCATATCCTAATATAATCATCAAAGTACACTTTCATTTTTCAGTGTTTTTATTTAGTTGAAGATTGTTTTTATTGAAGTCCATAACCCTGGGTAAAGTTCGTACTCTCAGAAAAATCAACAGGAGTTCACTCAAAATAAACCTAACTAAACAGGCAGTTCTTTCTGAAGTTTGAGCCATTCTCTCTGGCTAAAAGTATGTGTATTATATAGCCTGTAAATTACAATACTGTTCACATGAATCAAAACTGCTTGTTAAAGATGAGTCCAGTTTTTCAAAATTAAGTGCCACTGAACTCAATGGAACTGACTCTGTAGGTCACATAACTCAGCTTGCAATTAAGTGGGCACAGTTATTTGTAAATGTGTATGGAACTGGGATGCATCTCTCCCTCTCATTATCAAAAACTGCTTTTGATATTAGATCTATTCATAAATGTCCATGCAATTACCAAATGAAATAATACTTGCGGGAATTAAATCATAAAGCTAAGAAAAATGTTAATGAAGCAGGAAATGAAAGCAACAGCACAGGAATGCTTTCCATGAATTATTCTAGGCATAATTGCTCTGAGTTAGTTTGACATTCTTTGGAATTCCTTCATTTATGGCTTTAATTTTAAATCGAGAAAATGTGACTTGTTATAAATTTTGTAGCATTGTTGGACTGAAACTATCAGAATAATTGTACTGTCCCCTACAATTGTAGCATTTTGTTTTAGTTAAATGGCATAATGATTCTGCACATGAGGGAATTATTTTTACAGTATTCGGTCCTTTGGGCCTTAAATAAATCCCCCCCCCTTGCAATTAAAGGCTCCTTTTAAATTTCTCTAATATATTTCACTTGTGATGGCTGTAATTAACAAACCTATTTTCCAAAATCTTCCTAGCTTAAATAGATTTTTACAGTTGCATTACAGACACCAAAATCACCAACAGCAACAAAAAGAAATCTGATTTAAGACTCTCTTGCAGGGATTTTATTTTGGGTCGATGTATTTTATCAAATTGGGGGGGCATTATCTACCTGTACCCTCTTTCCCTCTCTCTAGAGCATTTGCTGGAAAGATAGTAATCAGATGCCAGAGAGGCATAGAAAAGTTTAGCTGGGAACTCGGAGAAGAAACAGGACGAAGGTGATAGTAATGTTTAAAATACAATATCACTGCATTCAAATCTCCATCTCTCCTAGATACCTGATTTTATTTGTATGTCGTTTAGTGGCATAGATCCATTTAGGAACACAGCAAATAAACCCCAAAACTGAAACTGGCGGCTGTTGGTTAATTTACCAGCAACACCCCGTTATCTCACCTGAGATCTCTCTAAGCTCCCCTGATCTGGGTACTGTGTTCTCCCTAACGGTCAGCAGTTTCCTGAACCGAACAAGGAACGGAAGGAAGTTCTACGAACTACCTTGTTCGGCGGTGCCGAGGCTGATTTTGCCACAAATAGCCCTAGCAGCCCCGCGCAGCCTTCACTCTCCACGCCAATATGGCTCGCATTTCCCCAGCAGAGGCCCTCGGCTGAAGGGCGGCGGGAAAATAAAAGGCCTCTGTAGCAAGAACAAAATATTTTTTTCCCGAAGAACGAATTGAGACTCGAGATTTTTTTTTAAAAAAATCCTCTTATGTATATAAAAATATAGAGAGAGCCCAATGAGGACGGGCCAGAGGGTGATTTTTTTCGAACTAAAACGACGCAACCTCTTCTGCAGCAGCCCCTCCGGCAGGGAGGAGACCGAGGCGAGGCCTTTTTCGGGCGGCAAGGCCCACAGCCGCGTCTGCGCCATCGCGAGTGGAAATTTCGAAAGAACCATCTCTATTCCGGCCTTGCTAACTGGCGGTGGTGGCGATATAATCCAGCAGGTCTATAGACCCCCAGTCTGGCGGCGGCCAGGCCAAATAGATAAAGGGGCCGCTTGGGTCGTCGCGTCTTCGGATTAAACTGCTTCAGACACTGCCGCTCTGCCAAAAAGCGCCGGTCTCCCTTCTCCCCAGCTTCCGCGGCCGTTTACGATTTCTCTCCGCCATTCAATAAAAGCAACCAACTCCCGTAAAACTGAGGCGTGGCGGGCAATTCAAAACGCAGTGCAACCCGGATTACAGGCCTCTTTGCGCGGACCGGGACGCGTCCCAACCTGCGAGAGCGGATGCCTACAACCGAACGGAAATTTCCCGCCTTCCTGGCCGCGTCTAGTCCGAAATTGGCTCCCCTTGTTCAGTGGTAATGACTCCCGGTTGGATCTACAATTGCAGGCCGGGAGTTGCTGCCATTGAACGCCGTGAGCGTCAAAGAGCGAGGTCGCGCCGCCACAGCCTCGATCTACCCATCCGTCTTGCCGGGGACATCGCAGCAACCACTACTCTAATCTGCAAGTAATAATTTTTCCTCCTCGGCTGGAAGCCAGGTAAAGGGCTAGCCCTGGGGACGGGAGGTCGTATCCTGCTCCGAAGCGTCAGATAATGGGAGCCTTTATTGATGAAGGTCGGGGCTCGCTGTTTAAACTAAAATTGAAATATAATTACCATTATTGTTTGTGGCATCCTGGTTGGAGGGAGGGGCGGGATGAGCGTGAATCTGGACGATTCGGAAAGACAACTGAATTGCTAAGATTTATCTTCCAATAGATCTGCCATTAAACGACGAAATGACTTTTTTCTCTCTCCTCCTCCCCTGCACGTCGAATAATGTAGGTGCCAATTTATGGGTCATGCATGCCCCATACTTGTAGGAAAAGATGAACCTGGCCGGAGGGGGTGGGGGAAGGCATAGGGTTTCTTGGACTCAACTATAGATCATCTTCTGGCACTCTACCTTTCAGGGCTACCGGTATTAAGATCATTTCTGTACCGTCTGATTGAAAGATAAATTTGTTTTAAATGTATATTTTATCCGTATTCCCATGCTCCATAATTTATAACAGTGTGAGGGATGCACGCAATTACGCAGAATAAACCTGATCAGGGAATATGTAGACAGACAGATTCTTTGTTCAATTTACGATTTCTAAGTTTTGAAATTCTAGTTATGGTACATTTTTAAAACCTGGTTATTTTCTAACTTGGACTATATATATATATATATATACTAACAAAAGTTGATGAACTATGTATATGAAATCGTTTGATAACTGTACGTCTCTGTGTATATAACTAGGTGTATGCTTACATACACATAAACATACACATATACAGAGATAATTGTCGAGGATAGTGATGGCTAAGGGGTTATTATAGTATTATAGTACAGATTCTAGCCATGTTCCTAAAAGGTGTTTTAGGAACGCGTTTTACGAGCGGAATTGAGGTGCGCAAAATAGATCTGTTCGTGAACGAAGTATAGAAAATTGGAAAAGAACCTACATTGCGGGACCATGGTTTAATTTTAAAATGTTGAAACAACATCTTGACCCAAGAAAGTAAACGGAATGTTTAAATGTTTCTAAAAGGTTGCATAAAGGCTGGGCAGCCAGATTATTTGCCCGCCGATTGCGCTTCTGAGAGAAGGGGTAAGAGTTTCAGAAAGATGGTACGGTGTCTCTTCCGTAGAAGTTTTAATCAGTGTGAAAGCTCCTACTAATTATGCTCTAAAATATCGCTAATTTAATGAGGATAATCAAGTCGCCGTGAAAAGTACTGGGAAACGCTCGCTACTTGAGGCTTAGCCTTCTGAATTGCTTGGCATCGCTGCTCTTTCGGGCCATGCAGCTAAGGCACATCCGTCAACGCTGTTTATAAATCAGACCAATCGATTCAATTAAAGCAGTTGCAAATCGAATGCGAGCACGGCCGGGATTCTCTCGCTGGAGGGCAGGAGAGGGAGGCTATCCAGCCAGCTGGCTTGCGGAGGCAGGAGCCGGGAGACAGCGGGGAGACAGCGCTGGAAGGCGCCGGCAACTCGCGCGGGGCGGGAAGAGCCCCGGAGCCTCTCACTCACCCGTGAAGCGGTCCTTGGTGTAGCGCCTGTTGCTCTCCATCCAGGGGAAGGTCAGCCCCGTCAGGTTGTTCACGGTGGGCACGGCAGTGGGGAGTGGCTGGGGGACGCCGCCGGCCATGGGTCGGTGTGCCGGCACTCGGATCACGCCCCCGGCCGCGGTGAGGTTATTTCCGTTCATGGCCCCGACGTTGAGGTTGTAGGAGCCCGGCAGCGAAGCCATGCTGCAGGCGCCGCCGTTGCTGTAGCCCCCGGCGGAGGAGGACCCTCCACCGCCGGGGGCCGAGCCGTAGTGACCGCTCATGGGGTTGTAGGCACTGCTCACCACGCATCCTCCCAGGCCGTAGTCCGCCGCGTCCTGCAGCCGCGCGTTGGAGATCATGCAGCTGCCTTGGTCCGGGTTGTTCAGGATCTGGTCGATTCCAAAGCTAATGGGCTCGGCGTGGCTCTGGTGGAGGTGGTGCGCCCCTAAGTGATCCATGCTGGGCCGAGAGCCACCCCGGAGAGGGTGACTTCCCCCCCGCCACCGCCACCTTCTCCTCCTCCTCCTCCTCCTGATTCAGGGCTAGAGATTTTTTAAAAATAGGCGCAGCTTTTCTGGGCTCGCTTCACTTGCTCCCGAAGAGGCAAAAAAGACGGCCGGAAAGCGGAGGAAGGAAAAGCGGGGAGAGGAGGAGGAGGAGGAGGAGGAGAGAGGGTGGGGAGGGGAAACGTGCGCGCCCGTGGGCTCCCTCTCTCGCCTCTTTCCGAGGGCATCAATCATGTTGGCCCAGAGCCTGGCGCTGCTAGGCCCTGCTCCCCCATTGGTGGAGCCCCGAGAAACGAGGAGGGAGAAAAAGAGACGGAGGCCAAGGAGCTTCTTCCCCCAGCAAAAATCTCACCGGGGAGCCCGGCAAATCAGCCGACCACGCGCGGAAAGGAAGGTCCGGGTGGGCCGCGAAACCGCAGGGCGCTCTCTTCTCATTCTCCGCGGAAACTGTTGCCTCTGAAGCGTTTGCTCCGGTGTTTTGAGCCGTTGAGCGCCACGTGTGTTCGGTCCTATGAAAAAAACAAAACACACCCAAAAGAATTCTGTCGTGGTTGCCTTTGTATCCTCCCTCTTTACCTTTCCCCTTTCCTCTCCTTTTTGCGTTTCGACCCACACGGAATAGGGAGAATCCTGAAGCGTTAAAAGGCCATAATCACCGTCCCTGAACTTAGTTTGGGCTCGAACCGCTTATCGCTAAGTGTCCTCAAGAGTCGTGTGTATCCTCCGGGTGAGCCCTTCAAGTTACTGTTGACTCCTGGCTGCTGCCTAGACTAGTCCCTGCCGAATAGAGAACCGTCTTCTTTTAATTCATTGAGTCTTTCCAAAGCATATACAGTATTTTCCGGACAAATTTCTATAGAGATTGGTATGCTTTGAACATCTCCGCACTTTTTGCCCTAACCTCCTTCATCAAAGCCTCATTTTCAGTTAAAAGAAAAAGAGAAAAATACCCACTTAATATTTTAATCTTCGGAAGGGAGGAAATAGATATAAAAATATTAAGGATGGATGTAAGAAATTTCACAAAGTTGTGCTGACCATAAGAAGTACCATATTGAGTGGTTTTTCTGTACAAAAATGAAACGAGCTAAAAGATTACTACTGCGATTTATAATCCCCATCTTCATCCGCAAGATTAACTGGGGGGGGGGGGGGGAGAGAAAGAGAGAAGAGGAAAGCAAATGTGGTAGTGAACTCCTATTTACATAATCCTACCAATCTTTTAATCCGATTAAGAGAAGTTTGTGTGTCTACTCAGAGGCAGAGAGTATAAACTCTTCATTAATGACCTGTTTCAATTACCTAACCTAATAGCCACATATGGCTATGTGTTAAGTGTGAAAGTAAAATTTCATCAAGAGTGAGGTGGTAGATCTCCAGAAGTTGATTGGTATGATCTCCAGACTTTGCTCAGTTCTTGATTGTCTGTGGCTGGTTCTCTCTCTCTCTATAACAAGTACCAAAAATGGGAAATCCGAAAAATCCTTTTGGTCTCCTTTGGAATCAGAAAAATTGAGTCAGTCTCAGACTTTGGGCGCTGGCTGCAGATCCAGATCCCTTACCTTCACCCTTCCATTTTGCGAACAACGTCAGCCCTCAGCATTTGCTCTCCAAGCTCCCAGAGCGGCCTTTTCTCATTAGCTGCATGCAGTTCTATTAATAGACAGTGCTTTCCATGGAGAAGGATGTGAGTGAGCTCTGGATTCCCAGCCTGAAGAATTGTTTGCATGGGGAGGCAAGACTTCTCCTGCAGCTCTTGAAAGGAGCAGAAGATGCTCCTGGGAAAAGGGTGAAAACTAGAAATGAAAGCCGGTGGGAGAAGGAGCTGGGCCTTAGGATTCACTTTCCTAGTTGTTTCACTACAGTCAATGTGCAGTTTCTTTCAGGATGTGGTCAGTTGTGCTGGAGGCAGAAAAAGACCTAATAAAGCCGAAGGCAAATAAAGACCCTTGGTACAAATTACTAATACAATAATTATCAAGGATTTTCTGGAAGTGTTTTCAATGCTTAAAGGTAAATTAGAATCTTCATCACCCAGAGTGTGAATATACACTGTTCCACGTGTTGCCCTTTCTACAATCAGTCGCTCATAAAATGTTCTTTAAGAAGCTGGTGGAAACAATTTGCATTTTACTTTTAATTTCTGATTAAAAGCATGTAAAATAGTACCCAGGAGGATCCTTTCCTTTAGCTCTGATGGAAATTTGGTCTATGTTCAACAGCTGCTATGGCTACCAGAAATCATTTGACACATTTGACTTTGGGACGTTCACACACACATTCGTACACATCAATTACCCTGACATTTTATGTAGATCCAATGATAGATTATCAAACAATTTCAAAATCAACAAATAGGTCCTTCCGTAAGTACAGTATTCACTCATGTTTGTTCAAGTTTCCCCCACCGGTTTCAACCACTTACGAACCTTTAAGTGAGTGAACACAAGCCAAAATTACTGACATTGTAATTTGAAGTGACAGAAGTATAATATTTGCTTTTAAAATGAAGGAGGGCAAAGTAGATCTGTTTTATTTTCAAAATCAGTTGAGACATACAGAGTATAGGCACTGAATCATTTTCTATAATTGGATGAGAGAAATCCTTTTTGGGTTTACTGATGTTCAGGGTTTACAGCACTTTGCTTAGCTGGGCACATTACAGGGTGGAGGGGTTCGTTGCATCCATAACTCTCTTCCTGTGGCTATTTTATCACCCCTGTTTTTACTTCTTTATATCATAAGGTAGCAGCAGCTTCCTTTTGCATCTGTTTGGAATCACTTTCCCATAGGAAATTGGTGGCACGTTTTTGAAATCTATACATTGGTATGTAGTTTTGTGACATTAATTACTTGGTTTTGGGGGTAGGGAAACTAAGCAGGACAGAAAATTCAGTTAATTTGAATCAAAACATTTTTGACTACATCTTTCTCAATCCTGTAGATCTGTGCCATGCCTGAATATTGTTTAGAATAACAATAATAGCAATAATTATTAATTAAAGCAAGTAAAATTTAACTGGATTCTCAAAGTAGCTTTAAAAAAATTCTAGTCAATCCAAAATTCTATATTCAGAGGCATCTGCAATTGCTGGAACATAATTGGCATCAAATTCCCAAGTGGAGTGGCTCAACTTTAGCACCGCTTCAATAAGAGCAGACCAGACGGAAGGAACAGATTTGACTTGAGCCCAAGAGATTCCTCCATCACTCACATGGGTTCATTAGTGCCTTTGTAGAACTGTACGTTTAAATTAAAAAGTATTTGTACAATGTGCCTTATTTAGTCTGGAGGAATTTTGACTATCTTTAACAGAGTTTAGACTAGATTTGATATTGGCAGGATTGAGGCTCAAATGTTTGACAAACTTCTCTTCCTTTCAATCCAACCAATTTTTAAAAGCAACTCATGCCTTCCTCTAAAATTATAATTATATGACTGTTATTTGTTTGTTATGGAAATCAAGGACAAAATTCACCATGAGTTTAATTCCAAATGTTTGTTCCAAAGTAAAATTGAATGCCTTTTTTGTGATATTAGTATAGTAGTAAAAATGCAACTTTTCTTGTGAATATGGTTCTCATACGAAGTCTCAGTATTATTCAGCAGGGTTATCAGTATCATTATGCTCTTCAATACTATTTTCTAGTAGCTCTCTGCTTTCAAAACTGTTCTTTTCTGCAGCAATGTTTAAAACAAGCCATAGATACTTCAACAATGAATACAGACAGCTGAATTATTAACTTTTAATTCTTTTCTTTCTTTCTTTTCCTTTTTTTTGGTAAACGATGTGTTCAGCATTAGTCACATAAATGGAGGAAGTTTCAGTTCAACACATCAACACATGAGGTTTTGTTTTGAGTGCACGGCATGCTTGCTCTCAGCTCCTTCCTTCTCCCCATCTTTCATGCCAAAGAACTTTTGGCTGCCTTAAAATTGACCAGATGCTGTGGTAGTCTCAAGAAATTTCAGATAAAAACGATTTTATAAAACAGTGTTTTTTGTCTGCTAAGCTAGCATGTCAAGAAGTTTATGATGGAAAAGATTAAATTGCTTTAATACTCAGAATATTAGAGCGGCGCAAGCACAGCTTTTCTGATTTCTGATGGGACTGAGGACAGAACAATGTTTTTTCTCTTCTACAAAAGAGTGTGTGTTATTTGTGTGGGGAGGAAGTATATTGTAAGTTTGAAAAGCAGAAAGTAAGCAGAAGATAATCTCAGCAACCAGGAGCAAGGTTGAGTGCCATGCTTTTGGCACTCAAATTATCTGCCATTATACAATGCAGTTGTACCTATATTTGATATATGTGTGTAAATAATCCCAGTATGGTAGCATTTTCACCATTGCTGGGGAGATGCCCAGTTTACAAGGGCTGCTTTCATTCCATTTCTATTTCACCTTCAGTTATGAACCGAGAAGTGGGGAAAGTTGCTTGGTAGGAGTCTCCCACCTGGACTTCGGGTTTCAGAAGTCAGAAAAATGATGAGCTCTTTTATTTTTGAGGAATAGTTATAGTAGTTCATTTTTCAAACTATTTTGAAACCGGCTGGGGAGCATAGAGGGACGTAAATCCCTTGCAGTGAGTCTTAATAATATTAAAAGAACGCATATTTATTCATTTTCTGCTGTGGAAACAACTTTTCCATGTTTCACTTGGTCAGAGCAGCCTGTCCAACAGCCACGAGTTCAAGGTACAGTCAGTGGGAGCCCAGATTTATAGTACTGTCAATTGTTCACCCAATAAACGGGGCAAGTGCTCACCCAAAGGAAGGCTCTTTCGAATTCAGTGGCATTTTGTTTTCATGTTCATTCTCATGTTCCTTGAACATGAGTTCAGGGTGGTGAAGTGTCATGCTGTTCCCCCGGATCATACCGCAAGTGGGAGAACTTCAGTGGTGTAATCCATTGCATACTGAAGGCTGGTGTTTTTTTGTTTTGAACTCTTCAGGTAAAAACCTTGCCCAGCAGCCAGACCCCTGTCTTTCTAGTTTATAACAGACTTTTTATGTGGGGTATAAATTTGGAACTGGTGTATCTAAGACTTCTTCCTAAGACCTACTTTGGGAAGCTACCACTTCTATGTGGCTTAGGCTCAGCCTCCCCAATCAGTACATTCATTGGGCTCAACTCCTAGCACTCCTTTTCACCACGACCAGAGGCAGGGCATGCTAAGGTGTTGGGAATTGGAGTCGAACAGGACCGGAGCTGTTCTTGGACGCCAGAGATGTGAGCGCTGCCGCTTCCTTCCTTCTCTTATCCTCCAGCGGTCCTATGAAGCCGAGGGTGCGGGGCTCTCGCCTCGGGCCTCACTCTGGCCGTGGGGATTCTCAGGAGCGGAGCGGTTTCCTTGCTTGCTCTCTTTGAAGCCTGTCCCTCTTCTCGCGAGCACTAATTGGGTAAAGCAAGTGACAGAAGTTAATAACGGTGTAAGAAAAATGTCTCCAAGCCGGTGGCCAAACGAGGAGAGCCTTCTGGCGAATTGATTTGGGGCCCTCGGGGGCCTGGCTTATTTCACTGCAAGCATTAAAGTATTAATATTTTAGATGGGATCCGAGGCTATATTTTTTATGTCAGGCAATTGACGGACATTAAATTTTAATGAAATGATCTGCTGGCCAGATTTAGAAGGCTCCTCGGCCCAAAGGAACAGGACCATTAGCTGGGAGGAGGGTGAGAGGGGGGAGCCTGAAAAAAAGAGGATGTAGGCCTCTCACTAATAGGTAAATAGTTAAAATGAAATGTTCCCCCACTGGGTCGGGGCGATTATTTGGAGAAGGTTCGTGGACGAACTGGGCAGGCCACCGAAGGACTAAGGGGATGAGCGAGGAGGGCCAAGTCCCAACGGGATCCGAACGCAACGTAAACTTCCCGGAGCGGCTGGTGGCCGAACGAGCAGAGAGGCCAATGTCCACTTTCCGCTTCAGAGTTATTTTGGAATGTTTTTATTCGTTTGTGGGAGATCCTGCGATAAAATCCACAAAGAAGCGGCGAGAAATTTGGGAAAAGAACAAGAAATGAGTGGCCAGCGATTTCCTTCGGATGAATCAGTGTAATCCTGAGAAATAGTTGGCGCTGAGGCGACACCTGTATGACCCCGGCTCCGTTTTTTCTTCTTCGGCATCCTTGGGAAGCTCGACTTGAAGCCACTTCATTACCTGACTCAGAGGAATGCAGTGTTTAGAAGGAAGGGTATGAATTTAGACAATGGGTTTAAAAACATGGTCCCCTTCGCGGGCAAATCAGCGGTACGGTTATATTGCTAAACTATATGAATCTGTCCTCTGTATACTTCGATATGTCGCAGAATTAGTCAACTTTTCAGTGAAAAATGCTGGAAGGATCCACCCGGTAATCAATCAGGTAATCCGTCAACTGTTCATGGCATGGAATGTGATTATAAATGCAGCTTTGAGTGTAATGCATCGCTTTGCCCTCCCTGCTGAAAGCCTGTGAGCACTTAATCCACAATCTTTTCTTATGCCTAAAGGAAACTGTAATATGGTTTTTTCATTGTTTTCTTTAGTGCAATATTCTCAAACATGCAGTGAGTTGAAATTGTCGAAAATATATATAAACTCGAAAACAAGGTCCTCTTCCCTAGAGGCCTTTAGTCTCCTAGCTGCTTTCCCCAACTGGACCTATAAGCCCATATTGCTTGCAGACATGCCCCCAAATTGGAATATTGGGAACTGCAATGCAGCTTATCTACAGAGGCCAGTTTATCTACGGAGGACAAGGTTACTATAGAGATAAATACCCAATTGTAAGTTTTCTAGTTGCAGTAGCAGAAAGCATTCAATAGGTACAGCGAGAGTGGTGTTTTTGCTCCGAATCAAATAATTGGGGCAGAAAATGTAAGGGTGGTGACTAACCAAGGACCCGAGTATGGGAGGAAAAGATTCGCAATTCATTCTTTCGTGATTGTGGAAATATTTGCGAATCCTTCAGAAAGAATTTACAATTAACATTATTCCTCCCTCCCGACGTGCGCCTCATACATACATGTATCCAGTGCTTCTGTTGTAACAGCGCTTCAATTCCCAGTTGGTCCCGGGACCCCCAAGTATACCCCTTCCCCGCTATAGAATAACAGGCCAGATGGCCTTTGCCTGGCCTTGCCGCCGCCTCCGCTAAGTGATTGGGAGACGGACTTATTGGGAAGAGCATCTGTTCAGGCACCCTTCCCCCGCCTCTTCACTTAGGACGCCGAGCCCCACCGCCTCTCCTGTTGCCCGCACCTCTCTTCGGGATGAGCTCAAATGTCCCAGGGAACCCAAGCTCCGAATAAATATTTGCAAGGCTGTTTTGTTCGATGTCAGATCCAATTTAAGCCAAAGATCGCGCATAGTCTGCGTCGCCCAATGCACAGATTCCTCCGCCCCTGAAAGAAAGGGAGGGGGTTGCAGAAGGTGGAAAAAGAAGAGAGAGAAAAATATACCCATTAAGATCCTTCCACGTTGAATTTGTTTTCCCCCCTCCCAACTGTACTCTTTTCCTGTTTTTTATTCGACAGCGAAAGTTTTTCACTTGTGGCAACTACGTTTGTAATTGTCAACACAGTTTGAAGAAGTAAGAGTTTTACCACATCCCTCATGTAGGCGCTCTTTGGTAATACGGGCTCGCCCCCACAGTAAAAGCGTAAATGGTTCCAGCTTCTCGATGCTTTTTAATTGGATCCAACAGTAATGTATAGACAAAAGTTAAACTCTTAAGAGTGTCGTTAAAGATGCCAATACAGTATTTTTACTACGATGAAAACTAGCTTAACTTCTGAATTCTTCTAAGCTCTGGCTCAAAACTGCCCTGACGTAGGAATAGGTGTGCATGTTATCTCCTACCAGTTTCCACATGTTTGTTTGTTTATTTATTTGAAATAAAATTCCACTGGGAAGCTGAAGTTGGCGCCTTGCTCCCCATCGAATCTCCGCAGTTTAGGGGTATGTCTGGAAGGGTCATTTATTTATACGCTACCTTTAGAGGAATGCCTTGCCACGAGACACCTATAAAGGAAACAAGCAGGTCTTTTACGCCCGCGAGAGGAGCCATCTGCCCCGGGGCGATGGCGATGGCGGCTATCTCACGTACTTCAAATCGGGGCATTCCTAGTAGGCTTAAGCCTGGCTTAAGATCCCGCACTCCTTCCACAGAGCTCCGCTCCTCCGGTTCTAACCATTAGACGGAGCGAGTGAGGCTGCTGGAAGGCCAGCCAGTCCTGAGTTGTGCAATAACTATAGTATATTAGGGGAGTAGAAACTCAAATACTTTGGCCCCCAAATGAGCAGGAAGGACTCACTGGAGAAGAGCCGAATGCTGGGAAAGATTGAGGGCAAAAGAAGAAGGGGAGGGCAGGGAATGGGGGCTGGATGGAGGCACTGAAGCAGTCGGCGTGAGCTTAAATGGACTCCAGAAGACGGTAGAGGACAGGAAGGTCCACAGGGTCGCCAGGGGTCGGACACGACTTCGCAACTAACAACAACAATGAGGGGAATGTTGGAGAGGGCGGGTTTTCTTCAAGCGCACAGGACGGCTGGGGCTTCATCGAAGAGCCATTTGAGGGCCCCCTCTGCCTTACCCTATATTGCCTTCAACGGTATCTTTGACCGTTGTACATTTCTGAAACTCCAATCCCCTTTATGTACTTGAGTGGCAGCAGACAGCACTGGCCTAACAGCTGGACTCGTCTGCGTCCTCCTCTTTGTCTGGCCCAGCGCCTGTGCCATCGCCGTCGGCTGCAGTTACTTTTTCACATCGATTTGACAGCAGAAGTTCAACCGGGTCAGCTTTTTACAGGTTTTCCTGACCACGCCGATTGAATTTTTACGAGGCGCGGCGACGCTTTTCTCCGCGGGGGCCCCGGGAAAGAGTCCCAGCGGCTCTGCCAGAATCCGGAGAGTCTCGCTCAGCCTTTTTCCGGGCTCTGCGTCAAAACAAAACCCTGCTGCGTCCCGTGGTCTCCCGGGATTTCTTCTTCCCGGGCCGCGCCTTGTCTGCAGGGGATCGGATTTCCCTCGCTGCCCCTCCCCTGCAGTTCCCCTGACTTCTTTCGGGGATCTGCCGGCGCCACCTCCGTCATCCCAAGTCCTCGCGGTTTGTTTGGGAGAGCGGGCGCTTTTGGGAGAGAAAGGAAGGCGCTGGGGACGGCTTCAAGAAAGAGCTCTTTAATGGCCCTTCCACAGGCTGCTGCGGGGAGATCAGGGGGATGGGCAGGAGGCAAAGAAATACTGCTGCTCTTCCACAAAAGAGGCACACCGGGTTATATTTGGCATGGCAGGTTGGCTGTCTCACTCAGCCTCTTTAAGCGTGGCATAGGACTTCTAAGAATTGTTTTATTTAATAGTTCATATTTTAATAATACCATGGGGGAAAGTAAAATAACTACTTAAAGTTTCATTGAATTAGGAATTCAACCCCTTTAAGAATGATTAGGTCTAGCACATGATTTTTCAAACTTGGGAACCTTAAGAAGTGAAGACTTCAATACCCAAACACTGGCTAGTGAACGGGCAAAGGAAATTCTGCAAACCAGAGTCCATACATCTTAAATTTACCAATTTTGAAAACACTGGTCTAGTACTAGTCTGCCAAAGAGAATGAATAACATTCGAATCTGGTTACTATATTGAATATTTCAGGTGACCTGATAACAGAATAATAGAATTGGAAGGGACCTTCTAGTCCAATCCAGAGCTCAGGCAGGAAACACGGTATCATTTCAGACAAATGGTTGTCCAAACTCTTGTTAAAAACTTCCAGTGTTGGAGCACCCACAACTTCTTGAGGCAAGTGGAGCAAGTGGCCAGTTTTAAGTTTCTGGGTGTTACCCTAAAAGAGAACCTGACCTGGGGTGCCCACATTGCAGCCCTGGTCAAAAGGGCCCAGCAGAGATTA
>JANHFN010001777.1:31604-63175 GCA_032468175.1 Toxicocalamus goodenoughensis | reverse complement strand
TTTCTTTTATGTATACTGAGAGTATTTGCACCATGACAAATTCCTTGTGTGTCCAACCACACTTGGCCAATAAAGAATTATATTCTATCTATTCTATTCTATTTTCCCATGATCCTTTCCAACCATCTTTCCTGTTTTAAAAGCTCCCCTTTGGCATCACGTTGTAAACAACACGGGGCTTCAAATATATATATTTTTCATCACTCTGGCCAACTCTTGACCCGTGTCCTTCCAGACCATGTCCTTCCAGATAAAGGCAGGGTCCTCATCTCTGGTGGGAATCTCCCAGCCAATGATAGGAAGCAAAAGTTCCTCAGGAACTTTTGCAAAGGTTGAAGTTTAAATGTTCTCCATCCCATCAAGTCAAACAAACACAGTAAAAATACTTTTAAAATACAACCAAAATAAAGGAAAGAGTTTTTTTAAAAAGTACAAGAAAGCTCTTTGTATTAAACTACCATTTAACCACCTTGCAGGCTCCCTTCTGTCATGAGATTTCCCCAGGCCGGTGAGATAAAACCACATTTTGAGGGCCTTCTTGAAGATGAAATAAACATGCAGCAAAGGAACAAATAAAAGGGAACAAGCCAGGCTATTGACTTAGCTGTATTATCTTCATATAAAACTCTACCCTGCCTGTCTAATGCAGATGTATCTCTCAGGGATTACATAAGCTAATAAAATGCATTTAGGGCAGAAAAGAAATCTCGTTATGAAGACTTTTTAAGGAGCGTGTGGCACAACTCCCAACCGTTTCTCGTTTGCTGCAAATTCCCCCCCCCCAATGGGGCACCGGACTAGCATCTTTGGACCCACGAGCCTCTAAACTCTGCCACCCACGTGGGAATTTGGAGCCTTGGAGCAATGATAAAAGTGATTTATGACCAGTCCTCGCACGTACGACCACTGCAGTATTTCCCCACGGCCACACGCTCAAAATGCATGAATGCAAATCGATGATTGGCACATTCCCAGCCAGTTCCAACATGCAAAGTCAATGGAGGAAGGTGTATTCTCTTAACGACACCGTGATTCACTTAATAACCATGGCAAAAAAACAAAAAGAGAGACTGTAACATCTTACTTAGCAATGTAAATTCTGCTCCCAATTGTGAACGTACATCAAGGACCGGCTGCAATCTTTTAGCTTCATATTTGCAAGCTCTTAATAAAAAATATTGGGATTTTTGCAGGGGGGCTTGTTCCTGCGTAAACTTTTTCAGTTTCTCTTCCAGCTAGGCTGAAGCCAAGAGCCTTTTTTTTTTGCTGACCAGAGAATGGAGGCCGGTAAAATACTTTCATTTTCTTTGATTCCTGGATGGAGCTAAAGAGAAAATTGCCACACACCTGTCCGTTACCCACATCGCTCCAAAACCCAGGAGGTGTTTGGGGGTGGGTAGGTGGGAATAAATAAATAAATAAATAAAAATTGCAATGCGCAAACAAGCATTTTCAAAACAGCCAAGGGGACCGTGCCCACCGCCGCATTTGCTTAAAGGCAGAGGAGACAACATAACTCAATTCATCTTTAATATTCATAGCTGGGTTGATTTGCATGTTGTGCCATAAATAGTCGAAGCCGAGGTGAAATATGAGGTGCCCCACTTGCATTCCTAATTCTGCCTAAAATCAAATGTTCTTTATCTCTTAGATGGGTGTTGTGATTTATGCCCCTTGCCTTGCAACTGCGGGATTCTTCCTTCCTTCCTTCCGAGGCTGCCTTACCTGTGCAGCAAAAGCCTCTGCATCTGCTCCAGGGACAGCAGCTCCCTTGCTGGGATCTCATCCTTCTCCTCGATTTTAATTTGGGAAGTTACAGGGATCTGCACGAACCCCACCCAAAAGCCGCAGTCCGTGAAATTACAGGCAATCCTCAACATACAACAGCAACGGAGCCCAAACTCGCTGACTGAGACATTGGCTAGGTGATTTTCCCCCCCGCCCCCCATTTTATGACCTTTCTCACCACAGTCGTTCAACAAATCCCTGCAGCGCTTTCACTTTATTAGGATCCATTTCCAGGCCCTTGTTTGATATCCTGTATCCCAAATAGTCTAAAGATGTGCAATGGAACTCGCACTTGGACAGTTTTACATACAATTTAGCATCGAGTAATTTAGTTAGGACGCTTCAAACTAATGCTGCATGTTCTTCTATCGTTTTTGTGTAAATTAATATATCGTCCAAGTACACCAATACTCTGCGGTGTAAGTGTTCATGTAACACTTCATTGATAAGCTGCATAAATACCGCTGGCGCTCCCTGTAGTCCGAATGGCATAACGTTAAAATAGAAACTGCCAAGGGGACTGTAGTTGAAAGTAGTATTGAAAGTAGTATTCAGACACAATAATATGCCTCATGCAATTCCATTTGACCCCACGTCCCACACTGGAACTCAATTGCTTGGAGCCTCTAACCCTAGTCCCTGACATGCCTACTACATCTGCTAATGAAGAGTCAGACCCCTTCGACTTTGCAAAAGGGGATGACGTGACACCGCAACTGTCATAAATACAAGTCAGTCGTCCAAAGCATCTGAATTTTGATCCACGTGGCCATGTGGATGCTGCTGTGGTTTTAAGTGTGAAATAAGTCACATTTTTAGGGGGGTTGCCATTGCAACTTTGAATTGCTGCAAGTCGGGGACAACCTATAGATGCACACAAAGAATATATAGGGAAAAATATTTTGTCCAATTTGGGGTGGGTGGGGTAAAGGACAACAGAGGAAACAGCAACGCTCAGCATGGAGCCCATGATGCCCTGATCCTATTTGGTGCTCCTTGACTTACAACTGCTCGTTTAGTAACCGTTCAAAGTTACGACGTGGCTGAAAAAAAAAACACTTACAATTTGCTCCTCGCACTCATGACCGCTGTAGTGTCCCCGTGGCTGCAACTTGGGAGCAAGGCAACCGGAAGTGTTTTGCAACCTTCCCAGGCAACGGACGTAGTCCGTGGAAGGAGCTGGATTCGCTTAGGCAACCACAGCAAAAAATAAATAAAATAAAAAAGGTCATTTTGCCCGAGGCTGTGCAACTTATCCGTTTCCCTGCAGCGGATGCATTAATAAAGGCAACAGACTGAGGAATCCCTAAGGAAAAGATTGAGCTCCGGCGAGCATCCTGCCTCTGAGGTCTTCTCAGGAGGACAGTAATAGCACTTATATACCACTTCACAGTGCTTTCCAGGCCTGTCAAAGCGGTTTACAGAGTCAGCCTCTTGCCCCCAACAATTTGGGTCCTCATTTTACCAACCTTGGAAGGATGGAAGGCTGAGTCAACCTTGAACCTGGTGAGATTCGAACTGCCAAATTGCAGTCAGTCGGCAGTCAGGCTCCTTATGGATGTCTTTCCCCAGGTGGCTTACAGGGAGAGGAATTCCCGCCGGGCCAATGTAGCTCACCAGCATCCAGGGACAAAGGAAAGGAAGTGTTTCACACACACACACACACACACTGGTTTCGGCTTTGCACCGTTTGGATGCCCTTGGGGGCAGCGAGGGAAAGGAAATACAGATTGTGTTGCAAGAATCCTTCGGGGCCTCGGCAGGACCTCTTGAACCACAAAAGTGAGATTTCTCCAAAGCTCTTTTGCAACAGTCGAGAGGGGATCTTGTGGGTGTTTCTCAACCTGGCAACTTGAGGACTTCCAACTCCCAGAATTCTCCACCGCTGGCTGGGGAATCCTGGGAGTTGGAAGTCCACCTGCCTTCAAAGCTGCCGAGGCGGAGAAATGTAAGTCCTCGACTTACAGCAGCTCGTTTAGTGACTGTCTTTCGGACCGTTTTTCATGCTTAACGACCGCCGCAGCATCCCCAAGGTCACGTGGTTAAAATTCAAAATATGGCAACTGTCCCATATTTATGACAGCGTCTCGCGGTCCCCCCTTTTGCGACCTTCTGGGGAAGCAAAGTCAAAGGGGAAAGGCAGGTTCCCAAATGCAGTGATTCATTTAACAACTAGGGCAAGAAAGCTCGTGAAACAGGGCAAAGCTCACTCAAGCGTCTCGCTTACCAACCCAAATCTTGGTCTCAATCGCAGCCGTTAAGCCTAGGACAACCTGCAAATCAGGGGAATAGCTTTCCTCCAGAACTTGCCATCCCTGGAGGCTTTTAAGAAGAGACTGGACAACTATTTGCCTGGCGTGGTCTAGAGGGTGGAATAGAAGACCTCCAAGGTCCCCACTCTGTTATTCTATATTCTGCAGAAGTAAATCATCCTAGATGCATGGATACGTTTTAGGGAACTTTAAATCTTCAAGGACTCTTAGATCTGTTTGAAATGGTACTTTTCCTTCTGTTAAAATGGGCCTGGGGCTTTTGTTTTTTTCCCTCCTCGCAAATAATTAGCACGGAACCATTGTTAAAGTTTAGGCTGGGAAGGCTTAACAAGGCTCCAGACATCTTGGAGGCCTCGGACAAATCACTGCCAAGGCAGAATTTTATTTATTTATGGATTTAACATATGAAATATTAATTTATATCCTGACTTTTATCTCTCTCATTTTTGCCTAATTCACTGTGGGCACCAATGACTGTCTACTTCTGGAAAACAAAAAACCTGAGAAATAACAGGGCTTGATTATTATGATGATTATTTTAAAAAGAGTTTTTTCCCCCTTTTGGCTTTCAAGGGGAAGATCTTTTTCTTAGCCTGGGTGTTTCGCTTCAAATTGATTTTTGATTTTTATGAACTGGCTGCCTTGGTATCAAACTATCTGCTTCCTCTTGCAAGCCCTGGCGGGATTGTTGCCGCCTTTAAAAGAGAGAGGAATAATGTGACCCATGACCAAAATTGTTCTTTTTGAATTGTCATTCTTGCCTTTACTTGTAACTTATCCTTGCTTTGTTAACTCCTAGCAATTTTGTTCCTTCTTGCTATGGTTGATCTGCTCTTCCAAATTATTTCGTAAGGTTAACTTTCATGAGTCCATGTTCTCTTCTGGTTGGGGTCAGGTGCCTTTGGGAAGGTAAAATCTTGTTGATTTTTTTTCCCCTCCAAGTTGCAGACAGGTTGTCCTTCAAGGCAAAAATCTGGATGATTCCTTGTTACCTCCAAACTCGTAAATAACGATCATAAATATGAGTCAGTTGCTAAGCAACTGGATTTTGATCGCGTGACCAAAGGAATATGCAACAGTCATAAGTGTGGAAAGTGGTCATAAGTCTCTTTTTTTCAGTGCTGTTGGAACTTTGAATGGTCATTAAATGAACTGTCGTGAGCCAAGAACTACCTGTAAAGTTGCAACATACATTTGGGTGAGTGTTATGAAGCCACAGCTGCTCTGAGCACCGAGGTGGCATAAGTGAGTAAGTCTTAAAAACTTGATCAAATCTCTTCTCCATGACCCGAGAAACACATGCAGTTTAACAATAAGGGTGTAAGGTTGAGCTGAGATTGCCCACATCTGCAACATCTGGAGATGGTCCTTAGCCTTGACCAAGGTCAAAGTCAAAGGTCCTTGTGTCTGGGTCAACCCCAATCTCCGCTCTTCAATAGGAGAGATTCTCCATTTTAAGGAGGGTGGCTTTATGCTGATTTTTTTCTTTAAAAAAAATCTGATATTATTTTTGGTGGCAACAGCTGCTTATATAACATAGCCGATGGTGAGATGCTTGTTAAGAGTGTCTCAGTTAAAAAGTCTATTTCTGGAGGCCATACAGTGTTTCTCGCAAACTCAGAGGAGAAGTTAGAACATTTATGGGTGCCATAAATCGTAAAGTAAAGGGGCAAAAAAAAAACCTGTTAAATTGCTCCATTTACCCTTTTTAGCCAATTTAATAATGTTTGTGAGGAGCTTTCAATCCCCTGTAGGCATTTAGGCAAGGAGTTAGGAAGGCTAGAAGCAAATCTGTGACCTTGGGGGAAGGAAGGAAGGAAGGAAGGAAGGAAGGAAGGAAGGAAGGAAGGAAGGAAGGAAGGAAGGTCCTATTTACAGAATAATAAAAACAAGGACAAATAGGCTGAAAAACAACTTCTATCCCAGGGCAGTAGCTCTTTTGAATTCTGCTGTATAGTGCAGTATTAGTTTGGTGTCAGGGGTTTCCTGTTCAATGTGTGAAGGGTGAAGGATGTGTGTTTGTGTTTATTTTCATGGTCATGTTCATGATGTGCACTGAAGATGGTGTTTGATTTTGTTGTACGAGATGCAATGACTATAAGGTAAAGTAAAGTCATCCCACTAATTCCTCCTTAGTACTAGGTTGGTTCTCTTCTTGATTAATTTCCATACATTGTTTTTTATCCTCTCTTCAGGTGCTTTGCACAATGTTTGACCCCCTCTTTTTGTGGCAGCCCCTTAGACACTGCAACATTACTATCATGTCACCCATAATCCTTTTTTTTTCATTAAACTAGAGTAGACATACTGAATTCCTGCAACCATTCTTCATTTATTTTAGCCTTTATCCCTTAATTATCTTTGTTGCTCTTCTCTGCAATCTTTCTAGACTCTCAACACCTTTTTTTTTTAATCGTGGCAATCAAAATTGAATGCAATATTCCAAGTGTGGTCTTAACAAGGTATTATAAAATGGTACTAACACTTTACATGATTCCATACCTCTGTTAATGTAGTCTAGGACTGCACTTGCTTTTTAGCAGCTGCAACACACTGCTGGTTCATATTTAAGAGGTTGTCCACTAGGACTCCAAGATCCCTTTTGCAGTTAATACTATTGAACCAGGTACCATGTATTCTATATTTGTACCTTTGGTTTTTCTTGCCTAAATGTTTTTCTTGCCTGACTTTTCTTACCCTTGAATTTTATTTTGTTAGACAGAACCCAGTGTTCAAATCCTTCTGTATATTGAGTCTATCTTCAGGAGTGTTGGCTATTCCTGCTAGCTTGGTGTCAGACAAGTTCCCCTTCTATCCCCTCATCTAAGTCATTGATAAAGATGTCGAAGCATACTTGGCCAAAGAGAGAGCCTTGGGTACCCACTACATACTTCCCTACATGTATATGCAGGTTCATTAGAGACTATATATAGGGTACAGTTGGTCAGCCAGTTATGAATCCATCTGGTGGTGATGCTATTTAATTCACATATTTCTATTTTCTCAAGTAGTAGGTTGCGGTCCACTTTATCAAATGCCTTACTGAAGTCCAAATTAGCAAACTTCTCCCTCTGACTCAGTTCCAGCTTCCAATATGCTAATCTGATTAAGTTCCTGTGCAATGCTTTGTAAGGTTTACAACAATAGTTACACACGGGAAGAGTCTTTTTGTAGGTGTATCTTTTACCCTCATCTTAAAAATAGGTAAAAGAATCCCTGCAGATTTTGCTCGGCTTGATATTGCTAACTGTAGGGGGCAGTGCTCATCTCCCTATCAAGGGTAGTTGAGCCAGCACTGTCTGAAGATGTTTCTGTGGTCATGTGGCCAGCACGGAGTGCTGTTACCTTTACTATTGAAATATTACATATTTATCAACTAGCATTTACATGATTTCAAACTGCTAGATTGGCAGGAGGTGGAGTCAGAACAGAAAATAATTCTGTCACATGGCACTTAGGTCCTGAACCAGAGCTGTCAGTTTTCCAGCCCATAAACTCAGCAGGTAGTGGGCCACTACACTGCCCCTGAGCCACATTATGCACAGGAGGATGCTGACTTTTCAATTCTGCCTTATCTAGGTTTCCTGGGAAAATGCATGGGAAAATCCCATTTGCAGGGAAAATCTACTAGGGGTTATAGTTAGGTCTCCATGAATTCAAATGTCTATGTCCATGCAAAATGTTCGTGCAAAATGGACATGGCCAATGGATTCATAGCACATCAATATATTTAAGAAGGTGCTACTTTTTTGAACCTTATCTACGTTTCCTGGGAATATATATAGGTAAACCTCATTGGATGAGCACATCTACTTATGGTTAGTGTTAAGTCTCTAAAAAATTCAGAAAGCAAAATGAACATCACCAATAAATTTGTAGCATATTGATATGCTTAGGAGCTTAATGGCAGAGTGGTTAGAATAGAGTATTGCAGGCAAACTCTGCCCACCGCCTAGAGTTGAAGGGGTCAGCATGCAACCCTTCTAAATTCAGTACAATTATGACCCAGATTGTTGATAGCAAACACATATTGCTAAATACAGAGACTGCTGCATAGCATTATGGGGCACTATATAACTGCTACTGCTATTACTATACTTATTACTTAAAACTGTGCAGACTTTTTGAGGCTGCCTTATATACATTTTCTAATAAAATACATAGGAAATTTGTGGGGCAAATCTACTTAGACATAGGTCTCCATGAATTTAAAGACCAAAATGACCATCGCAATAGTTTCATACCACATAAGTGATATAACCCAGGTAGTCAGGGCAAGGAAGGACTCTAGACAGTACTTTACTGCTAAATAAACATTCCCAAAAAAAATCCCTCCAAAAACAGGTAATACTCCACTCTATGCTACCCTGAAAGCAACCACATTCAGCCCCCCAAACAAAAGCCCATATATATTGCTAGGAAATGTAGATAAGGCAGCCCGAAAAGTAGGCACTTTACCATCAATTCATTGGCGATGTTCATTTTGCTCTCTGAATTCATGGGGACCTAACCCTAACCTTAAGTTGATTTTCCATGAATGGGATTTTTTGAATGGTTAGGAGGGTGCCTAATTTTAGGCCTTGCTTTATCTACATTTCCTGGCAAAATACATTGGAATATTCCTTTTGTGGAAAATCAACTTAGGGTTACGGTAAGGTCACCATGAATTTGGAGAGCAAAATAAATGTCACCTATGAATTCAGAGCCCAAGGTTATGGATAGGAGAGTCCTTATTTTTTGTGTATGCCTTTTGTAAATTTTCTAGCATAATACATGGGAAAATCCCTTTCGGGGAATATCCACTTTGGGTTAGGCTTATCTCTCTATGAATTGGGAGAGCAAAATGGACATTGCCAATGAATTTTGAAACCAAGAGTATGGTTAGAAGGGTGCCTACTTTTTTGGGTTGCCTTATCTATATTTCCTGGCAAAATAAATGGGAAAATCCCATTCACTGAAAATCCACCTAGGTTAGGATTAGGTTTTCATGAATTCTGAGAGCAAAATGGACATAGCAAAGGAATTTGGAGACCATGGGTATGGTTAGTAAGGTGCCTAATTTTCAGATTTGCCTTATCTACATATCCTGGCAAAATACATAGGAAAATCCCATTCATGGAAAATCAATTCATGGAGACCTTACTGTAACCCTAGGTGGATTTTCCTCTATTTTCCCATTTATTTTGCATGGGAATGTAGATAAATCAGGCCCAAAAATAAGGCACCCTCCATACCCACGGGCTCCGAATTCATTGGCTATGTCCATTTTGTGCTCCGAATTCATGGAGACCTAACCCTAACCTTAACTGTATTTTCCTTGAATGGCATTTCCCATGTATTTTGCCATGAAATGTAGATATGGCAAGGCCAAAAAGTAGGTAGCCTCCTAATCATACCCATGGGCTCCGAATTAATTGGCAATGTCCATTTTGCTCTCCGAATTCATGTAGATCTTACTGTAACCTAGGTGGATTTTCCCCTAAGGGATTTTCTCTTGTATTCTGCCAGGAAATATAGATGAGGCAGGCCTGAAAAATAGGCATCCCCCCTAATCATAACCATGGCCTCCGAATTCATTGGCAATATCCATTTTGCTCTCCAAATTCATGGAGAACTAACCTTAATCCTAAGTGGATTTTCCCTGAATGGGATTTTATTTTATTTTATTTTATTTTATTTTATTATTTTATTTTATTTTATTTATTATTTAGTTGGTTAGTTAGTTAGTTATTAGTTAGTTAGTTAAAAGCTTACAATACAATAGAAATAAGAATAAACATAAGTTTAAATATAAGAAATAGCAACTAATAATTGGGGACAACAGGGACAGTGGGCACGATTGTGCACTTATGCACGCCCTTACAGACCTCTTAGGAATGGGGTGAGGTCAATAGTGGTTAGATTGAGGGTAAAGGAGTGGGGGTATACAAAGAGTGTGAAGTAATGGTATTCAGCCGGTTCTCACCGGTTTGGGCGAACCAGTAGCAAGAATTTGGCGTGAGTCGCCGAACCTACAGTAACTTCTGGCTGGCCACACCTCCGACCCAGTCTCCCGGTCACTGCTCAGTCACTTGCCCTGCCCACTGAATGCAGTATTCTGCAATAATCTTGTAATATCAAGGAGTAACTGGACAAGTATAAATATATACTCTCTATTCTGTCATTCCAAAAAAGCTCTAAAGGAGTTGGGGTAACAATTTGTGGAATTTTCCAGTCAACATAGTGGCCAAGATGACTGGGATATTCCAGAAGTTATTGTCTTAAGGGAATCAAATAGGAAAAGGCTCTGCAGTTGTGGGATGTGTCTGATCCTTCCAGCCTAACCTTGTTCCTTTAATTTCTCAAATATCAATGCTTTGCTTGTAGGGAAAAGAAACCACAAATATTTTCAATTTAAACAAACTAGCTAGCTAGCTCATAAACATACATTTTTTTTAAACATCAAAGAGGAATTTAGCCAAGTCAGGGACTTTGACCCTAAAAGCAAAGTGTTAAAAATCAGCTTCAAGGAAGAGGCAGAGCAGAAATAGAAATATTCTGTTTTGTTTGGTATTCTCATATAGCTCACATAGCATTCAGAAAACGCACTTACTGGCCTTTAGAACATAAATTCCATAGTTACTGTCCATTTGAACAGATTTTTACATTTCCAAAACATATTTCAATTTTAATGTCAAGAATAATAAATTCTGGAAATATAATTCAGAGAGAGGGAAGGATTGGGGGAAGAGAGAAGGGAGATGGACACTTGTCTGATAGACAAACACCAAAATCAAGATCTCTTGAAAAGTCTAGTTTGGATCTGAAATAGTAAGGTGATAAATAGATTACAAAATAATAGCATTTAATATAAAACTACTATATTTGGAATGCAAAAAACGCACTAAAGAAGAAAAACACTGGGCTGTTACTTAGTAATCATCTGGATTTCTAGAGCCCATGTAGCCCTAATTTAATACTTGTTTGAAAATCACTGTCATTTTAATACATTTGATATGTATCTAGATATGTTCCTCGTAGAATATGTAAAGTTAGGAATCCTGATAATAAAGCCACCTTTCGATGAAATGTTGCTAATTCTGTTCATTAATGGAAGATCTAGAAGACAGAAAATTAGTTGAGATAGGGTTGGTTTTTTTCTGGTTTTATAATTATTTGTGGACTGTTTAATTTAATTTTGTTGCATAGTGTATCTTCGTATTTTGCTTGTATTTTGTATTCTTTTAAATAAAGGAATACATTTAATTTAAACATTATGAGGTTGACTCAGCCTTCCATCCTTCCGAGGTGGGTGAAATGAGGACCCGGATTGTTGGGGGCAATAGGCTGACTCGATAAACCACTTAGAGGGGCCCATAAAGCACTATAAAGTGGTATATAAGTCTAAGTTCTATTGCTACTGCTATTCTACATGGTAGCAATTCTAATGATTAAATCACTGGATCCAGTTCTTATGACTAAATAATTTATTTCTAGCAGATGATTTGGAAGAGATAATTTAAAAGATCATTAAAAATACAGCCATGACTCAGTCGGTTCACTTAATACTTGCACTTTACCAGTCCAAATTCAACTACAAAGCCTTGTCTGTTCTCACCTTATTAAATCTGACTACACGTGGGGCCATTTAATAAGCATATACACCTATTGAAAACAGTAGTCTGGCAAGGCTGTTGACAATAGCCCACCTCTCACATCGTCTACAAAAACAACTTGGGCAGCAAATTGGAAGAAGCTAAGAAACAGCAGGTAAAGCAGAGGTTGACAACCTATGACCTGTTGGACAGAAATGGCCAACCACCTGAAATCATCTAGCCTATGATCCCCAAAATAAATATAATTATCTGGCACAAAAGGAGGAGGGACATAGTACTTGCCATCTCAGCAATGGCTTCAATAACTCCCCTGGAAATGGCAGCAATCCGGAATGGGGTAACATTTGGAAGTGGCTTAAGCAGATGCCGCCTTAATTGACTGAACTATAAGTAGAAGGAGGGTGTTCAGAACAATCAGATTAGCAAGATTCTGTTACTATAGCCAAGCTTGATAAAAAATAGCTTTAGCCTATCTGTGGATTGATTTCCTGGTCTGGCACCTAGAAGAGGTAATACAGGACCTCTAATATCTATGTAGGATAAAGTTGTTGATTCTGGCTATAAATGTTCCTATCAAAAGAAATACATACCTGGTGCAGCATGAGATTGAATATCAGGATGGGTGATAGGTATGAAATACCGACCTTTAGGAGTGCTTTCAACTACAGTAATTGCCAGGAGTTATGTATGACACAACTGGTTTCTCCTTGTTGGGACTCTCAGACATGAGTAGTTAGATACTATTCTATGGAGTTCAAATGTTTACTAAGAATTGAACCTACAGACCTTCACACTTAAATAGAGTGATACATAGATTAGCTTTTGATTACAGGCAGGGATGTATAGTAGTTTTGTCAGAATAGTAGCCACAGTACAGCCACCTTCCCTTAAGTTCTCAGGCAGAGTCCTGTAAAATCACATACATGACATAATATAAAATCTACATCTGCCCCAAGCTTAAAGAAAAATATTCTGTGTATACTGTACCATTCTGATAGAGCTTATGATCATTCAAAAGACTCCCTGAGCATCTTAGTTAATTATTTTATTAGAAACATGTTTATTAAAATACACACCTAGATTGGTATTCAATAGGACTCAATGAGGATCCACTATCTTTGAGTGATTGGGTAAGTGGATCAGGCCAGGATAGCATTCAAATTGACTTAATCTGAATTAAATTAACATTAAGTTGAACAGTTGTATTTAAAATTACAATTTGTTTGTAATGTTTGGGGTGGTATGGGGGCCATATGGAGAGTCAGTTGCAAACCAGGTTTCTCTCTACTCAGCTAGACATTGAATTGATAGGCCTGAGCAAATTAATATTTCTCTAGCTTCACCATCTCAAACCAGAGATATTTACTCTCAATAAAATTACTAAGCTGGATAATATTCAGAATCTAATCATATTTTGTGGAGGTGACGGATTTGTAAAAATATTAGACATATTTGGAGATACAGTATATCAGTATATACCCATGATGGCAAACCTATGGCATGCGTGCCACAGGTGCAGGCACGTGAACCCCAGCCAAATGTACCTGCACTGAGCATGTGCACACCTCCCAGCTGACTTTTGGCCTGTTTGAGGCCTTTTTCGGCCTCCCAGAGGCTCGAGGGAAGTCTCTGCAGCCTCAGAAATGCCGGAAGCGCCAGTTTTAAGCCTTCGGAGGGCCTCTAGAGCCTGGGAAAGGCCATTTTCACCCTGGAGGCAGGGCCATTGCATTGTGGGTGCCGACACACACACGCATGCTTTCAACACACCACAACAAAAAGGTTCCTCATCACTGATATATATTGTAGATAACTGACACTTATAGCACAACTGAATAAGGCAGAGGTTTTTTATGTCAAATATTTCTCTTGATTTATTGTTCCCTTTTGGGGGAGAGGGTGGCAGGCTGACTGGGTGATTTTCAGCCAATTACTATTTCTCAGGAAAACCTACCACACAGGGTTATTAACTAGAGAATAGAGAACAGAATACCATGCCTTGAATTCTTGGAGAAAAGGTGCTATATAAAACAAATCAATCTAACAGTTTTTAAGTTCATCATATAGCTAGGAATTATTTATAGCAACTAATATAATAAGATAGTTGGGGATTATTTATAACAGTAATTAATGTACTTAGTGCAAATATTTATTCAGAAGTGCTAAAAATATCCTGGATGAGTACACCAGCATGGGAAAAAAATCTCTATGTATAATTATATTTTCTTGAGGATGAATCAAGGAATATTCTCTCTTTCTCTCTGGACTGGCTTGAGATGGTTGACTTTTCTAATCTTAACACCTACAACTTTCCCCAGCAGAATTGGAAAAACAAAACCAGAAGAGATGATAGGAGTTAATTGCCCAAAGGCACTTTGCCTGGTTAGAAGACAGGACAATGATTTCACTGGACAGATTGGCTCTGTCTCCCTATTGTATGATTGGAACATGTTTAATGAAAGTGAATTTGGATTTCAGAATAAAACTCAAATGTTCATTAACTCATCGTGGATGTGTCCTTGGAAACCTTTCACAGAAGATGTTCACAGAAGAGCTGCTCAGACAATCAAAGCAACCTGCATCATTTATAGAAACCTGCATCATTTATGGGCCATTAGGAAATGTAACTGACATCTACTGTCACAGGCATGTAGGTCAGTTTATCATTAGATTACAAACCACCCATCAGTAATCTATTTCTATTAAATACGGAATAAGACAATCTACAGGCAATCTTGCATAATTGAGGACTTGAGTATTAGGGTGCTAGGGGGCAAGAAGCAATCTGAGTGGGACAAGTATTTGAAACTCTAGTAGTGATGTGCCTTACTGCTTCTAATAAATGACTATGTCTCACATCAGCATAGTACCTTCTTTGAAAGTGTGTCTATTGGAAAGAGCTAGCAATCCATTTCTGGCCTCTTTATTTATTAGTTCCTATCAGTTCTTGTGGAAGTCAATCATCGGCTAAGATCCTAGCTCCCCTTTCTTCTCATTCCCCACCTCAAATTCCTAAGGGGGTATTTAGAGTCTCTCCTTCAATCTGGATTAATAAAGACACTGGAGAGAAATCCATCAGTTTGATTAAGGCTACCCTGAAAGGGGTCTCCATGAATTTTCCACTGCAGATGAAGAGTGTGGCAAAGTAGGGACAATTTATTTTGCCGAAATGCTAAAGATGTTGTGGACAAACCAGTCTCCTTGAATTACTTACACTACACACAAAGAAAACATTCCTGCATAATAGTATTTGTGTCTATAAATGTGTGACTGCAGTAGCTTTATGACAGTTGTTTTGCAGAGGCTGTACAAATCCTCCCCCTTCCCTCCTCCCACAGTGTTGTTCTTTTACACCTTAATGACCTAAGCAAGGAATATTCCAAAGTGTAAACATTGATTTATAGGATTAGGTACCGGATGTTTTAATTATATATATACAAGTCAAACATTCACAATATTAAAATTCCTTTTGTTCCTATTCAATTAAATTATACTTGTGAGTAATTCTAATTTTCATTCTGTCCTTCTGGTTTATTTATTTATTTATTTATCGTATGGCAAATACATGGACTTATAGTGGTTCAAATGTTAATGTACAGTCCACCCAGCCATTCAAGGACAGGGTGGTCTATGTCATAAAAATCAGACATTGGGCCAGTGTAAACTCTTGATGGACATTCGGACACAATGTTATGGATATTTTCTCAAGGAGCACCACAGTCACACTGAGGGGTAGACACAAGACCCCACTTAAACAATGAGTCCTGGCAGACACCATGTTGGGTACGGATCTTGCTCAGAGTTGACCAGTGCTGGTGAGAAAGGTCAAAACCTGGCACCTTTTGTGTAGGGTCATCTATGTAGCTGCCTGTATCTGGGCGTTCAGCAGCTTTTCCGCTGTGAGTTGATGTCAAAGTTGTTAGACAGCTGTTGAGGGAGTGCCAGAGAGGGCTTCCTAGTTTTAAGCCTGCCAATTGATAGATGAGGAAGATCAGTATGCACAGGAAGAACTGGGTTTCTCAAAATTTTGTTGTACTCCTTCTCAAAGGCTTTGTAGAGCTGGTGATGCAATGTGGCTCAAGACGGGGAGCCAATAATTAGGAGTAGATTTTATGCAATCGCTTATGATCCTCATTGTATCATTTAGTGTAGCATCGATCTTGCTAGGGTGGCAGCTAGTAAGCAAACAGGGGTGCAGTATTCAGCTTGTGGAGTAGACCAACCCTAGTGCTGATATTCTGAGAGTAGAAGCTGAGGCTCCCCATCTTGATCCTCTTAGTTTCTGGATTAAGTTATTCCTGATATTGATTTTAGAGGACATGTTCTCTAGGTGTTTCTTATAGGAGAGAGCCTGATCCAAAGTTACTCCAAGGTATTTTGGGTGAGGATCATAAGGGAGTAAGTTGTTATTCAGGTAAGCCTTTGGGGTGGCATAGGCGAGTTTGTTGTTGAGATAGAAACAGGTGGTCACCGTTTTGCTGATACTGGGTGTGAGTCTCCAGTCAGCAAAGCATTTTCCCAGAGACTTCAGGTCTTCAGAGAGGAGGAGGCAGTCCAAAACTTCCAAGTTTTTAATCTTGCACTGCTAGGGCCAAGTTATCTGCATATCCAAATTTACGTCCCCTTGTAGCTGGCATATCTGAGATATAAAGATTGAACAGTGTGGGTACAGAACCTTATGGAAAGCCATTGTTGAGTCTTCTGAACTTACTAACATTGTCCCCAATAATGATCTGAAAGGATCTATTGCTGAGCATGTTGTTTATTAGGTGATAAGAGGATTTTACAGAGGACGATGTGATTCAGTTTGTAAAACAGACCTTTCTTTCACACATTATTGTATGCTGCAGTAGAGTCGATGAACACAGCTGTGGTTTTTAAGCCTCACCAGAAACCAGCCTCGATACATCCTGTTAGGCTCAGCACCAGCAGTGGGATTCTATCTATTCCACTCCCGGTTTGGTGATCACGTGCGCACCTAACATGCATGCACCTAATGCAAGTGCGCAGCTTTGCACATACCAGCTGAGGCCTGCAGTCCCAATCAGATAAAGAAGAGAAAAGCGCAGGGGCAGGCAGGAGTGCCGATCCTGCGCTTTTCTCTTCCTTCTCCTCTCAGCTGATCTTCTCAGCTGATTGTCGGAGGCTTTTTTGCTACCAGTTCAGCTGAACTGGGTCAAACCTGCAGCATTCCGCCACTGCTCGGCACCTGATCAACACAACTGCAATTATGACGAAAGCCGGCTTGTTCCACGGGCAGAAATGTATCTATTGGCAGCCAGACTACACTGAAGAACGGGCAGTTAACAACAATTGGCAGTCAGACATCTTTGTAGAACTCCTGGCTCTCTAAATACATGTCCTTCTGGTATCTAAATATAACTCAGGTTCCTCAGGGTTCTTGTCTCCTGAAGAGGCTTTGTGTGTGAGAGAGTGAGTCTTCAAGTCAGTGTTGGCCCGTGATGACTTCCTGGAAATTATTTTAATTATTAACAAAACTCATGTTCACAAAATACTTAATGTCTGAAGATGTATGTTGTTTTTCTAAACGGTTTTGCTTAGGGATGATGGTGTTGAAATTCAGTGTATTTGGAGAATAAAATGTGGGGTAGACTGCCTAAAATCCTAAATTGAAATCCACAAGCATATAGATCTGTAGTGGGAGATGCCATTTCTCTGTGCTGCTGGCTATGTCAACCACGACTAATGCAACGTTCATTTTCTTGTACATGAGTATGTTTCATTTTTCATCCAATAAATTCCCAAGATTGCTTATAAATTAAGAAACATTACTCAAATACATTAGAAATCGCAATGTAAATAAAACATTGCGTATTTTCTTCCTTGTCTTCATCGCTCTTTAACGTTCCAGTGTTGTTTTCCTATGCCTCTTTTCAAACTGGAAGCTTTTTTGGGTCGGGGTCACATCCCTATCAAATCTGCCAATTTTTCTATACATGCATTGTGTTAAAAGAGTGACAAATGAAAGGTTTACCAGAACCATTCAGGCTAAGCCCCTAAAGAAAATATTTAAATTTTCTGAAAATTAAAAGAGCTGAACATGCTTAGAGAGAAAGAAAAATGGTCTGCAATAGTCATGTGCCTAAACTCAAAACACAGGAACAATAGAGCAGGTCTCATAAATATCCTAATATTGGCAGCAGGTGATTTTTTTTTAGATAGCCACATGTCTTTGATTGTATGGAAACACAAACAGTTGCCCAGACCTCAACAACAAGGGATTATGATAGCGGACCCTGCTACTATGCGGGACAAATGCTGAGGAAGAAGAAGAAGAAGTAAAAATCATTAAATCCTGGTATACTACTTATCATTGGTTATAGTTAATAATTTTGCTGCCAAGCTTGTATCAACTGATAGTTCTCAATTGTCTTCAAATATATTGAGTCTATCTAACTGGAATAATATCAGAACATAGAAAACTAACAGAAGAGCTGGCAACTAGTGTAAAATATTGCTTCATACATTTATTTTCATCAATGGAAGCTTCTCCTTTCTTAATTCCTATTTATAGGGAAGTAATCCTTGTAGGTTTGGGCACAGTGTATAGGGATTTTTGCTAATACCAACAGTGAATTGTTGCTAATCTGAAAATGTGATCTGAAGAAAAACTGTGATTTGCCAAAGCCAAAAGTGTGGATTTTGTTTGGAAGATTGAATCCATACAATTTGTTTCAATCATCCATACAAGCATGCATATATTGACAAAAGAAGAAAAGGTTTACAAAGAGATTCTAAAGAACAAAGTTTAACTTGGAAAGGTATAGAAATAAATGCTTCCTAAGCAACAGAAAGGCAAAACAGCCACAGCTTAGTGACTGACAGATAAAGAAGAGAATAATGTGTTACTTACATGAATGATGGTGGTATAGTAACATTATTGATGTGGGTAATCTGGGCCGGTCTTTCATCCTCAACAAGGCTGGGTTTAAGACAAATTCTGCAAAAACATTTTTTTAGAATATATGAAGGAGGAGATTATTGAAGTTATGTGAGTTTGAAGTGATTTATTGTTGATGTAGACCATGACATAGTCTCTTCAATGAGGCCAGCAAGAAATGATCTTACAAGATTTGGGACTATCTAATGGATAAAGAATGAGTAAAATCAAACTACCGTTCCACTGGGAGCGGGGTGGGGGGGGCGGGACACTAGCAAAGCTTAAACGAAATTGTGAACTGGAATGCAACTTTCAGAAATCATGGTTTTGAGAATTTTGTGCGCAAGAATTTTGTAAGCCAATTCTGAATCAAATCAAAGATAACTTGCTCATCAATTAATCTAGTCAAGTAGAAATTATGTTCTGAAATATTCACACCTGCTGAGATATTCATACCTGCTGCCAAGTTTTGCTTTGGTTTGTTGCTTAATTTTCATCCGGAAAACAAAACAAAGATATGGTGATTTCAGTTTTTTTTATCAATACATGAAGACCATAGAATTTGACAATGGATATTTTCATTTCTACTTGACAATAGAAATGACATTGGAAGACATTGCTTACTTCATATAGTCCTCTCATATTTTCCAATAATTTTTCTATTCTTTTTCCTTATTAGGAAAAAAACTGCAAAGAAAGACAAAATAGAATAACTTGTAGTGCTGGAGAAGCCTCTTTTTTCCTTTTAGAAAGCTAAATGTTGAATTTTAACAATATACTGTCAAGCATCAGAACTGCCTAAGTGAAATGACTGAGGAGAATGTGCCAAATTAATAGCTGTTTTCCACAGGTGTGAAAGATACATTTTGAACTTTATTGCCTGGTGTTTCCTTCCAATTCTATAGCTCTGTATTTCCATAAATTGTAATTTCAATTTAATATGTTCATTACTTTAATGAATTTGCGTGAATGAGAAAATCCAAATGAAGATGGATTCAGAACAGCAATATTGTTTTAACAAGCACCTATGACACAGTTCTTTAAAATGACAGAAATTATAAGAAATAGAAGTTTAGAATATAATATTTTTCAAAAATGGTCTAAAAGAAGAAACATTTTTTTCAGTACAGTGTGTCCTCTTGGAGCCTAGACAGAGCTTTCTGCACATTAAAAGCAATTAACACCATTTGGGGAATTTTTAATTGCTCTATAAAGCACGCTATAAATAATTATTCCCAGCTCTGTGGATCCCTTGAATACTGTTCTTGACAGTTGTAATTTATGGAGCCTGAACCATGGCTCCTTTTATTCAGCATATATCCTTATTATAATAATGACTTAGCACTCTGGAGCTCTTAATGAGTATAAAGAGCCTTGTGCTCAAGGGATGGGAATAAATGCATGATTTTAAGAACCTGACCAAACACCATTTCTCCCTTGTTATGGTTACAAATTGTTAATTGGCTCTCTACATTACTAAATGATCAAACTTTTATGGGGATGGAATCTAAGAAAACATTATCTTGCCAGTGGGGTTTGGTGCAATCCACCACAGCAAATGATACATCATTACAAATATTTATTAGATAAATAAGAATGGAGGTGACTTTGGGTACTTTCCCCCTGTGGCTAAACAACTGGATGGGAAATGGATGTAGAGGGCTGGGCCTTTGTCTATAGTATATAATAACTAAATCAAAAGCAAAGCAGTGGGAAAGGGTTATCGTCTTCTCTTGGGAGCACAGGGAAAAAGCATCAGGCATTTACTTCAGTATTCCCTAGCTACTTAATTTCAGAACAGATGGTTAATTAATGTTTGACTGACTATATATAAAACATTATGGTACATTATTGTTGATATATATACTGGGGACATGAATCTAAAGGGTAGGCTGCAGTATATCTTCGCCTCTTCAATAGAATGAAGATCATGTATCATTCATGTACTTTGACTCTATATCACGGGTGTCAAACTTGTGGTGTCATGTTGTTGTCATGTGACATTCGTGACATTTTCCTCCTTCTTTGAGCTGGGGTGGGGCATGGCCTACACATGACACATTCGGCCCATGGTCCACCAGTTTGGCACCTCTACAATATGCATAGAATAATTCTTAAAGATTAAGAATGCAAGCCACTCTCAGCTGAAACCAATAGCACAAAATGACTCGTCTTTGGCTTCTTTTCCCATCTGTCTTTAGGGACATTTGAAATACAACTTGATAAAGTGTCAACAAACTAAAATCTGATTTTACTCTATAAAATCTTTTAGTCAAGCAAAGTCATCTTGGTACGGTGTAATCAAAACTTCAGCTATTTATATAAAAGAACCATGGATACTATATACTATTGTGGAGTCTTAAAGCAAAACCGCATGCCAACATTCATGAGGTAAGATAGTGAATAGCATATAAACAAAACTTACGGCAGGGTGGACAACTAATTTTCCCAAGGGGCCACATAAGAAACTGGGACCATTGAGGGCCACTGCTACCGCTGTCCTGCCCCCTTGCAGACCCCCAATGCTGCTGCCCCACCATGGCTGCTACCATCAATTTCACCAATGCCACAGGCTGCACAGAAACTGCCTATGGGCTGGATATGGCTTATAAACCGTAAAATGCCCAGTTCTGGCATATAGACTAAATTATGCTAAAGTTTCCCAAGCTAGGAAATGTCCTTCAAGGTTTAGGTTGAAACTTTACATGATCCCTACAACTGTGCTAACGGGAAATAATGGCATATGTCAATGCAAGAAGAAAGAACAAAAAAATGGACAATGTTGGGTAATTGGAAATGTACAGGTTTTAAATCTATACTCTATAACTCACTAAATAACCTGGGCTAGTCAAGCCGAATTTCCACTACAGAATGCTAAAGAACTATTTTGGGCTAAGTCAGTTTTTAAAATTTGCTTTACTTAAAAACATAAATGGTCAATAATCTCCAACTGTCTGTGATAAAACAACACAGTAATTGATTTATACAGGATTTTAAGGGGGTTCAGGATGCACTGTAGCATAACTACAGCTTCCAAGTTAGAAAGTTAACAGATAACTTGCTTTTTGGTAACAACCCCACTTTTAGTGGCTATTGTACTTTTCCTAACAGTAAATCTGATTTATGAATTTATTTCAATAAGGTAGTAGAATTAGGATAAGTTTTCACTTGGATAGATCTTACAAAAAATAAAAGCTTCTGTTTTTACAAGATTTACTGCGTACTTGGCCTATCAACTGACAAAGGAGTTTATTTTCAATATTTCTAATTGCCATGGACAGGTGACATTTTAATTTAAAAACAATGTCTGAGAATTGGAGACTTGATTTTGTCTTTTTTTAAAAATGATCTAGCCATCCCTAATCTTGCAAATGTGCCTTCTGAGCAACAGGTGTAAAGGTAAAACATTCAAGCTGGAAGAACAGTCTGTCATCTTAAACTTTAATCTGTTTATTATGGCAGAATCCAAGAACACAAATGCTATAATGAATGTGTTTGTTTTTACAGGCCCCCCAGAACCTTATAAAGAGCCATGGTGGCGCAGTGGTTAGAGTACAGTACTGCAGGCTACTTCTGCTGACTGCCAGCTACCAGAACTTCAAAATCTCAGCACTTCAAATCTCACCAGACTCAAGACTGACTCAACCTTCCATCCTTCCAAGATTGGTAAAATGAGGACCCAGATTGTTGGGGGCAATATGCTGACTCTATAAACCACATGGGCAGGGCTGTAAAGCACTGTAAAGTGGTATATACCGTAGGTCTAAATGCTATTGCTATTACTATATATATATTTGCTGCAATTAATATAGCTATACCCCCAATAAGAGAGTATCATGAGTTGTGATTCATATATTATTCTGGACCAGATCTATGTGGTTTATAATCAAAGAAATTACTAATAAAGTAATAAAGTCAGAGACTTTATTAGTGTCCTCTGACTATTAGGATATTGCCAGCATATCACTATTATCAATAACCTGTCACAAATTTTATGTGAGGGAAAACAGGAAATTTCTCTCTAAGGTGAGTATATTTTAAAGTGAATGTAATTTTTAAAACTAATATTGTTTTACTCCTACAGATTCAAGCACCATTTAAAAACATTTTACTCCAAATAGCAATTTTTTATTTATTTATGAAATTTATATGCCATTCATCTCTGCATCAAGTGAGTCTCGGCAGTTTATAATGTCAAAAATAGCCATATAAAAATTAAGAGGTTAACTACATTAAAATGGGTATTAAAAGATGAAACATTAACATTAACAACAAAGTGGATAATAAGCACCAATGCGTAAACAGGATGGAGTTGAGGTTTTCTATAATAAAACATAAATAATACAATATAAAATAATAAAATAGTTACTTTTGAGAGCTGATGAAACTTTGGCATAATACCAAGGTTCAAAACCAGCATTAACTCATAGGCAAGAGTTAAATATAAAAGGGAAACAATTATGGTGCAGTTCCATGGACTTTTACCAAGGAAATCCTATGGAACTCACTTCTGAGAATATATGCATAGAATTGCATTGCTAATGGTAATTGAAGAGCTCCACCTATTCCCAAAGTATGGCTATGCCATTCAGCCTTCCTCACCTGCTGCCCTTTAAGGCCAGCCTCCTCATAGGCATGCTGATGATGGGATGTGTAGCCCACACATCTGGAGGGCACCAGACTGGGGCAGGAAGGCCATTTTAGCTGTTGAGCTTTTTTTAATAAATATTAATTGTTCCTCTGCTTCTGAAGAGCATCTGCCTCCAAAGTTATTGTCTTTTGGCAAAAGCTGCCTACTTGCAGGATGAAAAAATAAGCAATTTGGTTTAATTTAATCAGTTTGGTTCTTGTGCCACCTCTATCTGCACCAGCCAGCCACCATTAAGGAACAATACATCCACCTGACACCATTTATAGCAATGGTGGCCCCAGGCAAGGCTCAGCTCACCCCTCCTTTGCCTGTAACAAATTAAATTTGTGCCATCAGTTGTGAGGCAAGTTAAACACCAGGGGAAGCCAGAATGGACAGTGACAGTGTGATGAATGGAGGCACTGAGGAGAATGACACAGAAAGAGAAGAAAGGGGAGGGAGAATCAACCAGCTTTCAGCTGCTGCCCTACATCAGGTGCCGAACTTTTATTTGCCTCTTCACGCTGTTTCACAGAAACAGAGATTGATTACTCTTGACTCCTGATATTAACTTCCTGCTTAAATTGCTCCACGTCTTCTCCTCAGTCTTGTGCTTAGGAGTTCGTAGCTGTTTGTTTTCCCCGTATCTAGGGTAAAAGTTGTTCCACGTTTCTCCTTTTTCTCCTCTTCTAAAGAGATGGCAGAAACAGTTCAGGCTTAAACCTGCCAGGGTGGTTTATTCCCATCTCTATGCTACAAAACTACAACTAATTCACAAAGGTAGAAACCACAGTAGCTGAACAATATTTACAGCTTTCTGCATAATGTTTGGACTCAACCACTATGTTTGGACCCATTTGCAAAGCTCTTCCAGATATCTATTTATAAATTGGGATGAAGGGGAAGTACAGCATAGTACCAGATGAATATGCATAGTATAGCTATACTTTTGTAACAGAGCTGAGATTGGCTGGGGTGTCCTGATGAACAAATAATAAGGCTGGATTTACTAAACTGTAAGAGAAAGAAGAAAGAAAACTTTCCAGGTAGAATTTTCAGATACAGATTGCTGCTACAATTTATTTACTGAGGAATGGCAAGAAGGCAGATTTCCCCAACTAAATGATCTTCTCATGAGCCAATTTATAACTATTATCCCTACTTAATTTATCCAGCAACTTTGAAAGGAAATGTAGTTAAACATTCCAGAAGGACTCAAAGTTATGAAGAAATGGAATGGATTTTACTGTTACATGTTGCAGTGATAAGGAAAATAAACAGTGATATATTGGACTTTCAGGATTATGAGAGATGTTTCTCAACAGGAATTTTCATTTAACTAGTCATTTTAACAGATATGAATGTTGATGGAGGCCAAAATCTTTTCAGAGATATCATTATCCTTGACCATTAGTTGAGGACAGCTGCATCACAGGGATCTGTAGAGAGGCACTCATTTTCCACTTCTACACATTACAGGTAAAATGCTGAAAGCCAGTTGAATCATTTATATTCAAATGTATTTTTATTTACTTTCACATTCACAGCTTTCAAATTACACCAAAAATTTTATCAGATCACATATTCCTCTTCTAATTTTTAACAAGGAACAAAATAATGTGTTTCCCTAGTAAATGGCTGATATGAAATTTTCTTGGTCATTTGTTTTTTGTTTTTCTTCTGACCTAAAAGAATACAACAAAATAAAGTTATAGGATTTGTTCAGTAGCAAGAAAACCATTGAATCCTATATAAACAAAAAGGCTTCCATCACGCATCGAGCAAGATTGCTCCCATGATAGGTATCTACTTGATTATTTTGTATTTCTCTCATGACATCTTTGCTTTGAATGTCAACATCTTTATCTAATTCTAGTTTTATTTTTAATCAGAAACTTCCTTGTAACTAATAATAGATGAATCAAAATAAATGGTGATACACTGCCGATCTTTAGATCAGAAATTGTTTCTAATCTATGTAGTTCAACAGCACCTCAATAAAAAAGAATCTAAATATTCCCCTTATCTTATCTTATCCTATTCTATTTGTTCCTATCTCTACATCTATTTCTGAACCATTTGCTTTAACCTTATCTTTCTAAAGTGTTGTCATTTTTTTATATTTGCACTGAAACCATAATCCCAGTGAAATTACACTGAAAAACCATAGTAATCCCAGTGAATTACAATGAAACTCTGCATTAACTCTGTAAATTTCTACTCAGATGTAGAAATGATATGATATGCCTCATTTCCTGCAAACTGAAACCTTCTGTTTACTGATAGTTGTTTTAGAACCTACAGTCACAGCAAAGAATCACTATAGACCACATTGCTATAGGGTCTCTCTAGGTGGGTCAGCAAGAGTTGAGCATAAATTGAGGCTGAACCATTTTCTTTGTGTCAATTAAACAAGAGGGCAAGTTTGATCTAGTGGTTATAAGGCGCCAAGCTAGAAAGTGAGAGACCTTGAGTTCAATTCCTGTTTCAACCATGAAAGCCAGCTAGTGACTTTGGGGCAGTCACTCTCAGTCCAATTCATCTCGCGGGGTTGTTGTGAGGAAAATAGGAGGAGGAAGGGTCGGATATTTCTGCTACTACGAGTTATTTGTAAAATTCATAAAGATTTAATATAAATAAATAAATTACTTAATTGCTTAAATGCAATATCATTTCATATTGATTTGCTATGCTTTAATCTGGCTCCATCAGATTAAATTCCTCTACCCTCTCCACTTGCTGGGACTGCGTGTACCAAAATAGCTAACCAGCATGGCCCACACCCCTGGAGTTTTAGGCAGTACTTTGCTGAAAGAAACTTGGTGCCTTCTTGTCTTTTGGTTTTTAATTCCTATAAATCACTGCTAGCACGACCAATAACATGGAAACTCTAGTCCAAAACATTCAGGAGCTGCTGTCTTGCTTTGCTATTACTATCTTTGGAAGCGCATTTCACGGAAAACCGGCGGACCATGCACAAGGAAGGGTATCCGAGTCGGGCGCGCCTCCTTTTTTTCCCCGGGACCAACGCCGCATTCGTCTTTCTCGTACCCGGGATACCGGGAGGTGTTTGCTCCGACGGAGGGGTCGCTTAAGACCGCCGAGCCCCGGACTATCTTCAAGGAGTTGGAAAGTAAGTGAACGTCGGTTCATTCCCACCCACCCCCCTTCAGGCCCCCACACAGGCCGGAAGGTAGGTCGCCGGTCCGTTTAGATGTAAAGGGGTGTGTGTGAATGCCTGGTACAAGATTGGCTTCGCTGCCCGCCGTTCGTCACTGCCGCGAGGTTTAGCGAAACGCGCAACGAGCTTCAGCCTCCTTCCTTGTACAGGATAAGTTGCGCTGAACTGCCGGCGGCCGGAAACAGTTTAAATGCCGCTGCAAATATTAATGTTCCCGTGGCACAATCGCTTCTTTTGAACATTGTAAAATGCGGGATATTGATGATGATGATGATGATGAACAAGAGAGATGGATAAGACGCAGCCCCGCTCGAAATCCGTCTTTCCTGCCAGGAGAGTCGTGTATTTAATGGATGCCCGAGATCTCTTTTATGAAGATGGTTTATTGCCTAGCCCAAGCCTCAATTCCCCGGAGGCTGAACATCCTCCGCGGAGTAAGTTTCCGATCCCGGGTTGCATTTGCTCTACGTACAAATCTTTCATTGACTGAGGCAGCCTTCTTTCCCCCATGGTTATATGTTGGGCCGTCAGCCATCGGTTGGGCACTCTGGAAACTGGAATTCCGACCCAGCAAAGTGTGTGTGTGTGTGTGGGGGGGTCGCATTAAGCTTGAAGGAACGTTTCTTCAATAATAAATTCAGTAGCTGCAGGGATAGCAGAGCAGCAAGTGGAGGGGAAACCTTCCTGAATTCCTATTATCTTGGAAGCTGTTAATTGTGGGAGTTAAAGTCCACAAGTCTTAAAGTTGCCAAGTTTGGAGACCTCTGCTCTGGAGATTCATTGCCAGATCTGCAACTTTCATTGGGCACATTTGTAGCTCATGAAAGCTCACAGCACAATGAGGCTTAAAGCAGCTCTGGATCTCTTTGCTTTCTTCCACAATTTCCAGCCATTTGTAGTTTTAATATTATTAGATGTATTTTTCAGCTGCCTCCTCCATACACATTTGGAAATCAATGTATTCATTGAGGAGTTTCCCTCCAAGTTCAGATGAAAACGTTCTCAAACAGCAGCCTGTGGCTTCAAGCAGTGGTATTTTTCTGTGTGGATATCCTGAAAAGAAATGTAATCAGGTTTTGTTGTTGTTTGAAAGTCATTAATTATTTCTAGATATGACATCAGTACATTTTTTAAAAAAAACATCTACCTTCATTTTAGCCAGAAAATTAATACTTCAGATTCAGGAGACAGGGCTTAAGGTACGCTCAAAAACCAGACCAGGCAGGAGATGGAAAGAACTCAGGCTTTCTTGAATTCAATAAAATTTACTTTAGAGCAAGTATACTTTTGCAGACCAACAATTGGGCTACAGGGAAAGTCACTCTCTTTCTGTTTTAGCTAGGTGACACAGAATTTCCACAAGCAGTGCTCTGCAGCACAGGAGATGTCATCAGATCTGCATGGAGAGAAGCCAAAGGCAAGGAAGTTCAAAGATTGGCCCAGAAAACACAGACCATTGGAATATTTTGAGTCTAGACTTTTCCCTTAGAATTGAATAGTGCTCACAGGCTTTCAAGGAATCGTCTCCTGCCCACTCTTCTTCAACCAATGTTAGCTGATGGCTGTCACTAAATGGAATAAGAGCCTTGGCTGTTCTCCAGGACCTGTGAGATCTAGCAAATTCAGATCTCTCTTCCACCCATTCCTTATCTTTTACTAATGAGTTATTATTAGTTATTCAACTGATATCCTGTCTGTCTAACTAGAGGGCCCTCAAGAAAGCTTATAAATTTCGGCCTGGTAAAATGAGGAAACCTCTGCTAAGTCATTTGCTTTTGGCAGAATATAAATTGCCCAAGCACTTTATTAAGGGAAACTTGTTTCCCACTGTCATGTTAATAAAAGGCAGCCTCTCTCCCCCCCCCCCGTATCTGAGGCTATACTGTGCAAACTTCCCTGGAGTGAGCTTACCTAAGCCAGGTTAGTCCTACTGAAATGAATGGGATCTAAGTTAATAACACTAAAAATAAATCCCATCTATATTTAAATATGAGTCTTGATCCTGCACAATAGTATTAGTCCTGAACTGGAACATGTAAGATTGCTGCATTAGAGACTGAGATGTTTTTTCTATGTAACCTCTGGAGTACTCTGTATGAATTTCTCATTCACCTAATTCCAGAAGTGGCAAGATGAAAGATTTGAGATATACTTGTCCTCTGGCATGTCAACCACCAACAATGCATGTTTAGACTAAATTTGAAAAGAAAGGCCACAGTGTCTGCTTTCCTGGATTATCCTCCTCCCCTGGGATTTGCTGCTAAACTGAATCGGAGATGGGAGATGTCAAGGGCCTGAGAATTACTTTCCTAGATACAAAAGGGCTTCCAGGTTGGTACTTCAAGTAAAACTCGATGAGCAGCCAAAACATTTCAAATCAAATACTGCTGCAATTGCCCCCCCTTTTGCCCCCCTTCCCACACATTTACACCTACAAACAAGATCTTTGGTCCTTACGGGTTTCTGCACAGGTTCAGTTCAAACCTAGGTTTGCTGCCCAGCAAGGAAATCTGACAATGGCATCTATAAGTGAATTAAAGGAGGCAGTAAAGAGTGTATTTTCTTGAGTTCTCCAAGCATTTTCCCCATTTGATCAGTATTGGCTGGAAATGTGAATACAGATGCCTTTTTTCATACAAATTTAATATACTGCAGTTATTGACACAAATACCCCCTAGGGCCTGTGCTAGTAATTTTGGCCATCAGATTAGCATTGAGTCTTGGTGACTACATGAACAAATGGAAGCAGTTTTCTGGCCAACATTTTCAGAAGTGGTTTGCCATGATCTGCTTCCTAAGGCTGAGAGGAAAGGAGGTCTGTGTCTGAGACAGGACTAGAATTCACAGGTTTCTTTACTCCTAGTCCTCCAGCACCTTTAATCTTTTCTTTCTAGCTTTCTTTCAGAAGATACTTGGTCTACAGTCCTTTAATACAGTACATACACAATCTTATTTGCATAGCCTCCTGAGCAAGGCTCAGGACATCTTATTTCTTGATGTGATTTACCTTCTAGCAATAGATACTGTAAGTTCTAAGTATTGCAATAGAAAGATCTTAAGATTCAATTCAATTTTATTTTAGTAATGTTAGCAATTCTTCTTAGGCCTGGAACAGCAGAATATATATTTAACTAAGCAAGGCTCCAGAAACGTCTGGTGGGATAAATAACAAATATATGAAATAAAATCCTGAAAGTATTGGAACAGGATAAGTGACTCATATAGAAATGAATTTTCCATATGTTCAGAAGGAAGTTGCCTCAGATTTCCACTTACTGGTGGACATTATCTCTCTTATACAGGTAAACTGGATGCACACCTTTCAAAACCTGCCTGCTTCTTGAGATTTTTAAGAGAGGTTAATTCCATTTCTACACTGTCTCTGATTGATTTCTATGTGCTAGGAAGTCAATTGGTTCATAGAGACCACTCAGACAATCTGTCCTTAGTCTGACCTTTCAGGTTGTCCAATGGTCCACTCATGGCCACTGTAACTGACTGTCCATCCACCTTGCTGCTGGCCATCGTCTTCCTCTATTTCTCCTACTTTTCCCAGAATTAAAGCTGTTTCCAGAGAGACTCTTTCTAAAGTTGTTTGTTATTTTGCTTTTTCCAACCGAATTTGCCTTAATGTTCATGGGTGTATTGTTTTTAAGGTTGGTTGGCTTTATCATTATAGGCATATGTAAATTTTCTTAGTAACAGTACTGTAAAGATATAGTGTGTGATAATGACTTGGGAGAGACAGGAGGACGATCTGAACACTAGACAATGGTCTGATTAAGAGACAGTTCAGCTCCACAAGTGGGAGAAAAAGAAGGGAAGCATTTCAGAAGGAACCCTCCCAAGTTTCTTGGGGACAAAAAGAGAGAACGGGAGAAATAAAAAAGTCTTGCAAGATTCTATTAATGCAACCTTTATGATAAAGTAGGATTAGATCATCTGGATGCCCTTCTTGTCTGAAGAAGTTGGAAGGCTGACAAAAGCAACCTCTGGGCATGATTTTGAGAGGAAATGTAGTAACTTCTCTACCACACTTCCTCTCAAAGCTCAGACTGATTTACAAATTGATCTAACAATCACCATTGGTTGAAAAACATCAGTTGGCTACACTTTCACATCAGATAAAACATAAGCCTTGAGTTGTGAAAAGCGCATGTAATTCCTGCAAAAAAAGTTACATTTTGGTTCAATAGTGATATGCATATACCCACCTATTTCATTCCCGGCTAAGAGATAATTACAAACAGCTTTTGGATCCTAGAACTGAAAGCTTAGGGCATTCTGGGAATTGAAGTCCATGCATCTTGAAGTTGCTGAGGAAATTGAGAAAGTCCATCCTACTGAAGGACATGTGGCTGTAGGGCGTAGCCGCTCCAGAACTGGCGAGGTCAGTAGACCTTTTTCCAGAGGAAAATCCTTCGATTGTGAGAGAAGGCGCAGAGGAAGACGCGTAACTGCAGAATCCCGGCGGCGGGCTTTGGAGAGCTACATAATGGAAAGTCGAAATAGAAGCAAAACGGTTGCCTGTTTTCCGCATTTGCCTCCCAGTACGGACCGGCGCTATTATTGAAAACAAGCTTTTGCAGAAAGGTGGGATGGGAGTAAACAAGAAGGGACAGTAAAGCCAAATCCTTTGGGGGAGGAGGGGGGAAGGGAGGATACCCCAAAGTTTTTTTTGGCATGTGCTTATACTTTAAGAACTTCGAGCAGGGCATGTGCGGAATAAGTAAGAGTAAGTAAATAAAACAGGCATTCCGTTGTAGGCGAGCCGAGAAGTCCGCCTTCTTTTTTCCACTGCCAGATTGCCTGCACGTGACACGTTGAGTGACAAACAAGTCAATCACGTTTTATCTAGTAGGTTGTGTAAATCTAACAACTGAGATTCGTGTGTGTTAAGGCCGTTTTAATGTGCGGGCACTGGAACAACAGAGAAGGCTTTTCTTGTTATTTGTGTGACGAATCCATGCATTTTTATTTCTGTGCCACATTTCCCACGAAACTCAGTACTTTTGTGTTCCTAAAACCTAGAAAACTGGTTAATTGAACACAGTGGATTTATGCAGTTATAATTAAGCTGGGATTGCATGACATACTGACCTGTAAAATGTTGAGTAATGCTTCAGTTTGCTGCGTGAGTGTCTATGGTTGTAAATTGATTTTACCTTAAATATTTTTAAATGTATTAAACTAGTGTTTTAGATAC
>JANHFN010001777.1:19742-31504 GCA_032468175.1 Toxicocalamus goodenoughensis | reverse complement strand
TAATAATAATAATAATAATAATAATAATAATAATAATAATAATAATAATAATAATAATAATAATAATAATAATATAGCACAAGCTCTTGTGAGTAGGATGGCTGTCCCATACCCCAAAATGGAACACCGAATAGGATGGAATTTTTTAAAAAAATAATTAAGTTTGAAAATTATTTTGATTGGTTTTTGGAATTCTCTATTGATTTATGTGTGAGAGAATGCTACAAATAATTGTGCAAGATCATTTTATGAAAAGCTGTACATTAATTCTTCCCTAAAACCAAGCACTATTGTCAGTTGTATTTATAACTGGCCCCCAAAGGCATCCTCATTTTTTTTTTGAAAGCTTTCTGTACAAGTCTGTGGAGGAATTGAAACTGAATACTTTTTGGGACTTTGGACTTCAGGAGAAGGTAGCCCTTCATTCTCTTGCCATAGTAGTTGGATTATTTGTTTTTATTTATCTTTGTAAAAAAATCCTTCACAGAGAGGGATCACAGAGGAGATAGATGGCTGCTTTTTGTTTGTTTCTCAAACTTGGCAAATCCTTGTTTTGGCAATAGAAATTTGCTCACAAACCGCAATCAAGAAGATCAAAGGAAACTGATCTATGCATTTGTGAGGAAAGGGAAACTAGTATAGAAGAAACTTTATATTCCGGTATTGCTTTTTTAGTACTGTCTAATACTTCTAGTGCTGCACTGTCAAGATAGTATTTTCCTAATTACTAAATAATCAAACACTTTTATTTCAATTATTGCAGGTGGATTATAAATTCTCCTAGTTAATATTTTAAATTTTATCAAGATTAATTATTTAGGAAACAACAGAAACCCTAAAAGGGTGAACTGAAACACTCAAGATTATCTTTTTCAAAAGAGAAGCAAAGGGAAGATCAACTAAGTACAGACTGTCCAGATATATCTCAAACCCTTTCGACATGCCAATGATAACTACTAGTAAATAAATAATATATAGATCAATGAATAAAAAGAGTGAGTTACACAAGATTTTGTGATATGTGATAGCATGCTAATCATTCCAACCATTTAATAAGTTACAGTAACTGTCCTTTCTCTAAACACCTTTACAATTTGTTTTGATTAATCAATTTTTATGCAGTCCTTAAAAATTCAGTAAACACATTAAATATCCAGATTTTCTTCTTGTGTATATATTTCTGATCTCGGGAACAGGGAAAATGCAAGGAAAAATAAATTAAGCAAATATAAATATTAGAATAAAATGGATCTTTTTAAAAACCAAGATATTCTGTAGGACGTATGTATGTATGACACACACACTTCAGTATGCTTTATTGAGTTTTATTAATCTAGGTGAAATGTTAATATATATTGTTAGTCCATGTATGTTATGCCATATGCTAAATAAATAAATTCTATAGTGTGGGTTTTTCCAATCTGAGGAATCTAAAGCCAGGAAGTCACTTTGTTCAGATAGAATTTATTACAGTGCTGCACCTTTACGAGCAGGCTTGCATAAAATTGGATCTAATGCAGTTTTATCCTAAGACCTTTACTGCTCCATGGAGATGAGCTGTGACATTTCTGTTTCCCCTTTCATAAATATTGCATCTACCAAATGCAATTACCAAAGGCAAAGCAGCACCAAGTGTTTACTAAATATAATTATGTGATAATGTTAATGAGTTCTATGTCTCTGCATTCTGACACTAGACCAACTCCCTATTAATAACAGCTCAATGAGATGCTGAGGTTTTGCAGAAGGCTGTAGATTTCGTGGTGGCTGTTAAAAATCCAGAAAAAAAAGAACCTGCCCATTTAAGTCCTACAGCTTCAAATATTCTGGGCTGAAATGTACATGATTAGTTCAACCCAGGAAAACAATAGATTAAATAGGAAAAAAATATGCACATTTCATGAATACCATTCAGAAGGGATTGGTTTGGGGTTTTTAAAATTTCCTCTTTTGGTGATCTTCAAATTTCTCCATCTAGATACAGTATGTTGAATTTGAATTCCCAGAATTCAAAAGGTAATGGTCACCTTAAATTTCAGGAGTGGTAATTCACCAGGTTGAAGAGCAGTCTAAGTTTATAAATCATATCTATAAAGAGGTTAATTAGTCCAAACTTGTTTAATGAATGCAGTCTTCAATACACATCTTACTGCAATCATTTTATATGAGGCTTGTTGCATAAGAGCATGGAACAATGCTCTTAGGATTTATAATTCACTTGAGTACTTTTAAGGCTTCTTTAAAGTACTCTTCCTGTTTCTGTTTATTACAAAGTGCAGTGTTTCTGAACTGTAGCAACTTGTAGAGTTCTGGGAGTTGAATTCCACACATCTTCCAAGTTGTGAAGTTGAGAAACACTGACAAAAGTTAGAAACCTGACAGTGAACTTGAGGACCTTGTTAGGCGTGATGGAAACTGATAAGCAACAACATCAATCTCCCATCCTTGCATTACAGAAAATAGCCATTGCCAATAACTCTTAGGAAGGTTGTAATAATTTTGAATTGGGAAGGTGGAGGAATACAAACACTTAGGCACAAAGCTGGACATTAAAGAAGAGTAGGCCTTTATGCTTATTATTAATCACTGTTAAATGCACTGTTGATATTCCCCTAATGAGAAGTTATGTTTAGACTATTTAGAATGATCCAGTATTTGGGGAACACGTTATCCATGCATGTGAGAGAAAACCTGACATGAAGCTGGCCTAGGTTTGGAATATTTGTATTCAGATCCACTGTGAGCTGTGGGGTCTTGCTGGGTCACTTTGGACCAGTCACTGTTTTTGAACTCAACCAGAGCTGAGAGTTACTCACAATTTCTATTTCTGTCTTTTTATTACTGTAGAATGTTCTGTGAGTTCATGGGAACTCTGTATTGATCGAGAAGTATTGTCTATGAGGATGAACAGGACGCTTCTACTTGGCAGAGCAGATCTAGCAAGAAAAATCTATAAATGTCAGGCTATAGATCATGGTGAGAACACTCTTATTTATTTAAACCATTTAGTTAGCCACACATCTTCACTCAAACTCTGGGTGGCTCTCAATCAGCAATTAAACAATATCAATAATAAAACAATATATAAATATATTAAACCATACACATTAAAAACCTGGCACTAAAGTGAAACTTTTGGCATACAGTGCCTCATAAAATCTCACCTACCTCATCCTATCCCAGTACTTGGGAGTAAAGCAAAGTCCTCAGTGCTTTTTGGAAGGCTAGCTGGGTAGAGGCCTGTGGAAATTAAGGAAAAGACACATTTCTTTCTCCCTTAAGGTGACAATATTTAACGAAGGGGACTAGGAGCATGTCCATCTTATCTGATCTTGTAAGACAAGTAGATATCCTTAGGAAAGGGTCCTGCACATACTCTGTCAGTGTTAATGGCAATAACCAGCATTTTGAATTGCACTGGAAGGAAAGTGGGAATAAGTGCAGTTTGCTCAACAGAATGCAAACCCAGCAGTGCTCATCACTGTATATGTCACATTGTGAACCAGTTTTAGATTATGTGTAGTCTTCAAGCCCTAGGCAGAGTACTAGAATAACTACTAGATGGCAGCAAGCTAACAGTCCCCTGTGTTCTCATTGTCCAAATCTATTGACACACATAAGGATTCTCTAAAAGGCATTTTAGGACAATAGTAATGAGTACTGAAGAATATAATACTTGCAGATGGTTTGATCAATATGGAAAGGCCGCCTTAAAGGACTGAATTACATGCATGTGGACTGCTCTCACAAGGGTAAAGAAAATACATCCCTATGTCCATATAGTGGTGTCATTGAAATCTTCTGAACTCACATCAGCCATAATTTTAATTTGATCTTTGACCTCAGAGGTGAAAGGTCAACTATTGGTTTACTTTGATGGGGGGGGTGTCTCCTGTTCATCATTCACTTTAATATTTTGCTATAGAAACAATTTTCTTTTCTGGCTAAGTCACATTCAAAATATGGTGATTCACCAACACCTGATCTTCTCTGTTATTGAACAACAGCTGCTTCTAAAAAAAATGCTGTGCTCTTAAAACGCCACTAAAAAGTTAAAATAAACCTCTTTGAGAAAGTTTTTACTGCAACCTGAACCCATATTAAGCGATGCCATTTTGGTATAGCTATAGAAGCTGAATAAATAAATTGGTGTAGTCTCAAAACAGAAGATTACAATGCTAAATTTACATGTAAAATAGAACATTTATCTCAAATTCGTTTTGAGTTTGAAACCTTTGTAAGTCTGTGTTACGTCCAAGATAATGGTATTGTAAAGGCAATAGGCTTGCAAGTTGATTAGCATTCTGTGGTCATCTTCTAGTCTCTTAGGTTTCCTTCCTTTCTGTTCTCATTGATGTGAAATTAAAACACATGTATTTCTGCAAAATATATTTTGACACTGTGCATGGATGTATATTATTGAGAATCTCAATTACTTATTAATAAGGTTTGGAAATACCTAACTTTTCCCATCCTGATTATCTTCCAGCCACATTTACTGTAATCTGCAGGCAGCAAAGTCTGAAATGGGCAGAGAGCTTCAGGCTTCTCGGACTATTCCAACAGGTAAGATAAATACTAGATTCAAGGAGAGAAAGGTGAATATACCTGTTAGGTAAATCTTTTAATCAAACACATTTTTTTCTTGGGCTCACGTACAAGCCCCGAAAAGACACTGCTTTTTTAAGGAATTGCTAATAAGTGCAGCAGACACTGTATGTCCATGCATTCTCTGAATCACCTTTTCTCTTTTGGATCCAGGTGCTGCATAATTCTAGTAAATGTAGTTTTTAAGGATGTTATATTTCTGATTCCCACCTAGGAGACTGTTCAAAATGTAGATTTTCACTTTAAGGAATAGCGTTTTCTTTATGTTAGAAGAATAAGGGACATACCAATACTGTATGAAGAACTATGAATTTATTGAGCATGGCACATCACAATACATTTATTTTATTTTGATGGAAAGATTGTGCCACTCCAGATCTACAAATCTTGATTGATAGTTTGTGTTCTTTGCTTTTGAACTGATTCTCTACTGACAAAATAGAATGACAGATCACTATTAGGCCAAGGTGAACGCTTGTAAACAGTAGTGTTAGCCTTTCCTAGAGGTACAATACCACTGTGAAAAACATTTTCTGTTTTTTTTCTCTTTCTCTCTTCCTTTTTTCTTGTTTTTCTTTTTCTTTTTTGAATATGTTGCCTTTTCTTTCTCTTTTATGATAGCAATGATGATTTGAAAAAGAAAGCAATAGGTTGCAACTGCTTATCTAAGAATGCCTCTGGGATATGGGATATTAATTTAATTAAAAGAATTGAATAAAGTAGTATAAAGTACTGTGGGGTATAGAACCTGGTTGATTCTGTACTCTGATTATTAAAATATAGGCTCATAGAGTGAAAAAAAGACAAAAAGTTAAAAGAATATAAATATTTAATAAAAACCTCTATTTATATCTGAAAGTAAGCATATCCAGAGTATACTGTAATCAGATCCAGTAATTTTGAGCATTGCAAGGATATAAGATTTGTCCACCATTCTGGAAACTTTTTAATCCTGGTCATTTAGAAGGCAGTTCACAAGTGCTATGTGCAATCAATCAGTATTTTCTGACCAGACAGGAGATGACCTTTAGCCCCAGGTATACAGGGCATTGCAGAATTATATGCAATGTTGTCTCAATTTCACAATCTGAACTCCTATTGCCCATGGCTGTCGTATTGAGAGTTCTAGCTTTACCTTGTTTTGCTGACTTTGTACCCTGTTAGGGCACTTGCCATTGTGACAAGCAACCAGATCACATTGTAGCATTAATACTATATGTTAAAAATGTTTTCATGGACGTATTTCATCATTTCAGCCTTTTCATTTTTTTATTCTTCTGCAAAAATATTTTAACAATTCTTAAATCTTAATTCTGAAGTCTTAGAGGGGCCAAATATTTTTTTATTTACAACAATTTTAAGTTAATGAAAATTGAAAGTAGTTTTACATTTTGTCATTATATTTAAATTTCTTTTAAAAGCTTAAAATACTTTAAGATCTGAAATAAATAATTCTATGCTTTTCTTATCATTTTACTGCAATTTCTCATCAATGTTACTTCATGGAGCCATGCATAACTTTAGTTGGTGCTTTTCCAGAATTTAAATTCAGTATTAGATTTCCAATTTAAAAGGAATTAAAAGGAGATTCAATTCATAGTTAAAATATGAAACATGGTTCACACAGACAAAAGGGCCATACATTCAGTACTTTACTCATTGTTTTTTCAGGCATCCAGGATCTAAGATGTTTCTCAGAGAACAATATGATTAACCCGGAAATACGTGTCTAACTTTAGATGGCCCTTGTAGAAAAGCAATGTAAAGTTTTAGTCAAAAAGATATTCCCTGGATGGTTGAACGACAGGCAGATTGGCCACTGTTTTTCTTGGAGACAATGGTTGATGATGTATGTTGACAACCTATATCACCACAGCCCCTTCCATCTTTTCCATTTTCCTTTGGGGAAAAAAGTTGTCATATTTTTTATACCCATCCTGTTGTGTGAAACTAGATCAAGTCTTTTGTGTCAGAACAAAGAGTGCAGCCTCAGAAAGTCTTCATTAAATTTCAAAGAGTGCTCAAGGGTTGGAAAATGGATAACAAAACATTCTAGTTCAACTCTATTGTGAAGTCTATGCAGCAGTTTGCTGCTATTTTTATTATGGTGAAGCTGAGTGCTATTTATAACGGTTATAAGACGACAGTGAACTGGCAGACTGGGTTATTATTGTGGTATGGAGTTGCACCTGGTTTTGGCTCATCATCAAAATGTTCCCCTAATATTTCATATAAGTTGTTCCTGGCATTCTATCATATACTGTTGCATTCAAGCAAGGAGAAAGGCCCCTATAGTATGTAGGATCTGCGTGATATGATCTCATTCTACAATGTAGTACAGACGTGAGCAACTGGTGTGGAATTTTTCCTCCTCACCATGGATTCAAAATATATATACACAGCCTATATGAGAAAAATCTAGCTTAAAGTCAAAAGTACAAGGGGGGTGCTTAGCATGGTTCAGTTCTCCTGAATATACGAGGCATCTTCTTCAACAATTCATGCCTTTAACCATGCAATACTGAGCCCTCTGGCAGAACTGTGGGTTTCTACTACTTCTCACAGGCTAGCCAAATGGCTAAAGCCTCACGTGAAATTGAATCTAGAAATGAATTGGAGGTTGATTTATCATATTGGGCAGAAATGATTTTTTTATATGTTTTTCTCAACCAATGTTCTTATAGCTGAGTATGTGATACAGTTTTCAGAGAGTACCAGAAAAGAGCCAATGTGGTACAGTGGTTAAGGTTTGGACTGCCACTGGAAAGACTGAGGTTTCAAGGCCATCCTCAGTTACAAAAGCTGGTTGGATGGCTGTAGCCCAATCATTCTTTGTTGACCAACCTATCTCACAGAGGGAGAAATGTTGTGGGAAAAAGTTAGATAAAAGAGTGAACACTGTTTTGAGCTCCTGAATGACAGATATGGAGGTAAACTTACATTTGATTCAAAATCAGCAGTGTAAGGACATAGTCAGTTGGCCTATGTTACAAATCTACAATGTCAATTGAGTTGGCTTCCAATAGGCTTCTGGGCCCATTCCAGGTGTTGGTTGTCTATAAAGCCCTTCATTAAATAATTGCAGGTTGTTTGTGACACCACCTGCCTCCCCTTAGTTTTGCTTATCTTCCCATATCCAAACAGCTGGCATTCTCTGGGTCCCCTCTATCAAGCAGTGCCATTTGGAGAAGCATGTCTTTTCTGTTGTACCTGTGCTGTGAAAAAGCTGCTTCCACCATTAACATTCACATGGCCTTGGTACAATTGAGCTTGTATTAGGCATTGAAAACCTGTCTATACATGCAGTCCTTGGGCTGGCATATTGCAAATGTCAGCTCCTACCGGAGGTCACTGAAACTAGTTCAATAAAACACTTTACTCACAGTCCTGGTGTAGCAATGTGTGTTTATTTTGGCTTTCTCTAACAGCAGCAACAAACGGTAAGTCCAAGCAAAACCAGCGCTGAGAGCGTCTGCCTCTAAGTGCTTTTTATAATCCCTTTCCGCAATCATTAGCTAACACCCGCCCCGATAACTACCCAACATCCGTCATCCACCCACATTCTACCTATGGTGCAAAAGCCCCCAGATAACACCTTCCCTTTACCCCGGGTCTTTCTCTACCCCGATCCTCCATATGACACGCCAACCAGCCGATACTATATTTCGAAATGTTCCCTGGCTAAGCGCGTTGAGAAAGAGAGAGACGTTTTGTCAACGCTGAACAGTTGACAAGGCAACCCTACAGCTGGTCGTGCTGAACAGATGATCCATTAGTCTCCTGGCCGGTAGCTACAATGACGTATAGAGCTTTGTTTTGTTGGTAGCGTTGGTTACACCCGATGGGGGAAAGAGGTTGCATTTGGCGTCATCAGCTGTCATCAACCCAGGGTTGTCAGGAAGGATCACTCGCCCCAATCTGGAGGATGTGACTATGTGTCGGGCTTCATTTCGGCAGTAGTGTTGTTGAAGCCCGACAGCAACTCTAAAGGACATTGTGATACCTTTTTTGTATCTTCAGTTACCAGTTTTTTCTATCTGTTCTGTTTGCATTGTTTTTATGATCATTTTTAACTTTTTCTGCAATCTTCCCAAAGTCATTTTAGTTGGAAAGTCATACAAATTGAATGGATGAAAAATAAATAAAATAAAACATATTAAGTAAATGAACATCGACAAGTCTTTAATAGTGTTTTTGAAGAGGGGGGGGGGAGGGAGAGAAGAAGAGAATGTTCAGAACCTGTGGTGGTCCTTGCCTAGAATTGAGAACCTTGCTTTCTTTACTGGGGGACATGTCAGCAAAATAGACTTAGCAGAAACTTAGATATTAATGGAAATGGAGGATGATTCTAAGCTATGTATCATCTTAAATACACACAAAGGGTTATACTGTTATTTCTTTAGTGTCTGTATCAAAGTTTTGGCAGAAAGCCATGTTCCAAGTGCTACTAGGCTGTCTAGTGCTATCTTAAATGGCTCTGGAGAAAATGTGGCACAGCTTTAAGTTTTTAAATCAGTAATGCAGAGTTCATTGGATTTTGCCCCTGTGGCATGTTGCAAAAACATGTGAGTTCTTTAAAACTGGATTTATGTCTTGCAGTGTGATGCAGAAGTAGGTAGAGAAAACTCAAGCAGTCATGAATTCCTTTAGGCCACAAGATGTGTCACAGATCTTTTTAATTACTATAACAAATTCTTGCCAAATTTAACCACCAAGCTTCACCTCTTGAACAAGAGGAAATATGACAATTGATAAAATAATGTGAGCAAATTTTCATTGAAGCAAAAAAAATGGTAATAGAGTAGAACCTCCAGTCACAACCATAATTCATTCCATAACTTTGGTCACAACCCAATTTGGTCATGACTCGAACCTAATTTTGGAAATTTAGCACTTACCAAAAAAAAAAATAGCGTGGAAGGGGAAATTGGTCATGAAATTTTTTTGTGTGAATTTTTTGGTCAGAACTTGGTTTGGTTGTGGTCAGAAGCATTCATGACCAGATGTGGTATCACACATAGTATCACACGTAGTATCACACATAGACATATGATACTGCCTTATAGTATTTTACTTACAACCATTAATTTAGTGACCGCTCAAAGTTACGATGACACTGAAAAAAATGACCTATGACCATTTTTCACACTTACAACTCTAGTAGCATCCTCACAGTCACATAATCAGAATTTGGACACTTGGCAATTTAGCATATATGTCGCGACCACGCAACACAAGAGTCCAACGGAGCTCTGGTGATGGCTGTATCGAGAAGGGTGGTGATTCAAATTCACCAGCAATGATCCTGAATAATAAACACGAAGGGTGTATTGAGGGAGCCTTTTTGTCATGGGAATGTTAATGTGAATGTAGCTAATGGTGGAGTAATTGGGCTACAGGAATTAACTATGATGAATGTGATAGGGTAATAAGGGGTAATGGATAATACTGGGTAATAAGGGGAAATTACTATAAATACAGTTTGAACTCAGTTTAGAGCTGACTTTATTTTTATTGCTTCACTGTTTTCTTGGTGTCCTTGCAGAAGAAGGAATTAAAAAGCTTTTTGTTTACCAAAACAATGAAGCATTTGCATTTTCCTTGATCCACGCATTTGACCTACAGCATGGTTGAGAGGAAAGTCAGCTCTCACCCCATTTTTAAAATTCCTCTACAATATTATGGCTGAAGGTACCAATGTTGATGGGGGTTTGGCAGGCGTTTCGGAGGTGGGGGCGGATGCTGCAGTTGGTGAAGCTGATGCATTGCCTGAGCAACCCTCAACCCAATTGGACAATACTGTTTTCCCTGTTGAAAGTGTGCATTCAGATAATACAAGGCATGAAGAGGATTTTCAATGCGTAGTACGGCTGAAAAACTGGAAGGAACGGAAGTCAGGATTGGAGTTGAGGGACGATATTGTGGGGAAGGTTTCGCAAGGGAAGCCTCCCACTTTTGTGCCGCTGGCCTCCGGAACGTTTGAAAAATGCCGGGAAGGTTGGATTGCTGACAAGGACGAGTGGAGCACTTCCACCACCAGTTTAAACACAAGTTCTTTAGAATTGCTTCGTGTCAAGTATTTCAATGTTTTCTCTCTTGCCATTTGCAATATTTGCATTTTAATGGCTTTCTTTGTAAATCTGATGTGAACTTCTCTTGGTAAGCTATTTCTCATTGCATATCTTGTGAAGACTTGATAAACCTCATCTATTCCATCCATCATCTTCTCTTTGTTTATTTCCAGAGCTTCAGCCAAGATTTCTATCATTATCTCAGCTAAGTTTTGTTCCTTTTCTTCCTCTATGTTTTGAAATCTGAGATAAAATTCTGATCTATCCCTCTCCCATCTCAGCATCCCACTTTTATCTTGTTCATCCACTGTTAATCTGTCATCAATATCTCCAATCTTCTTATCTCTTTGTTTATCTTCTTCAATTTTTTGAATTTCTCATCATACTTCATCATCATTTGTTGAATATTATCCACATTTTCATCTGTTTTTTCTATTCTCCTTTCAATATCCTCTGTTCTTGCTTGTATGCTTTGAATTCCTTGCATTATCATCTGCAATGTCACTTTTTCCTGTTCTTTTTCTTGCTTTAACATTGTCTGTATTGAACCTTGTCCTCCAGATGGTGAAGAGGAAGAAGTAAGAATTGAAGAACCAGCCACTGTTAGTTTCCTGCTCATTTCAGACAATTCAAAATCTTCAAGTTCTTCTAGACTTTAATCCACTCTTGAAATAGCCAATTGTAAATCCAAGTAAAAATAGTAGAAAAAAAGAAGCAAGATAGAAAAAAAAATTTTTTCAGGTTCTTGTATACCTTAATCCAATCGATTAGTTAAATAGCAGTAAAAGCTCAAAAAAGGAAGGGAAAAAAACATAAACAGAGAAAGGAAAAAATTGTTAAATCTTGTAGAAGGCAGAAAAATAAAGAGTAAAAAACTAAAAAGAAATTTCTTCAGGTTCTTCAACACCTTAATCCAATCCCAGGTATGAAAAGTATACAAAAAAAGGAAGCCATAAAAAAAACCAATATGGAAGGTAGATTAAAAAATGCAGGAAAGGGAGAGAGAGAAAAAAATAAAAAGCCTACTCCCTTAAATAAAGAAGAAAAACATTAATACTAAGACTTTTTCTTTAAAATAAAATG
>JANHFN010001777.1:0-11553 GCA_032468175.1 Toxicocalamus goodenoughensis | reverse complement strand
GAAAGAAAGAAAGAAAGAAAGAAAGAAAGAAAGAAAGAAAGAAAGAAAGAAAGAAAGAAAGAAAGAGAGAGAGAGAAAGAAAGAAAGAAAGAAGACAAAGACATGTGAATACAAGTCTTTTGAACATCTAGTCTTAATAAATTTGGTTAATTGGCAGAATTAATTTATCTGATAAAGAAGCATATTCTTCTCAAAAGCCACTAAATGAACAATTTAGATAAAATATTCCCACTATTACAAAATTATTGTTTGATATGTGCTTACATGGAGGGCTGTTCAGAGAAGTATTCCTGCCCAAATGTAACACAGAGAGAGAGAGAGAAATCTTTCAGCTGAGTTTTAATTTAGCATCACAATAGCTCAAGGCTGAACCTCTAATAGTTTCTAGCATTGACCTTTCAGAATTTGATTTATTATGACCCAGTTAAAGGTTTAGTGTGAGCATAATTGCATTGCAGTGTGCTTCCTGCAAGAGAGATACTGGCAAAGATATTGACAAAATCAAATTTAGCAGCTATTCTTCCAAAAGGGGAGGTGGGCATTCCATGACTGCTGAAAATGGTCTGGAAGGGGATGGATTAAATGATGTCTATGGAAACGTCATCCCATCTAAGAGTTTTGAGGTAGCCCATTGCTAAGTTGTGAATTAAATGTTCCAGGACACCCAAAATGCTTGATACAGACACCAGTTGGAATTGCTACTACCGCCATCCCATTGACCTTTTACCTTCCCCAAAAGATTCAGCATGACATACTTTTCACTTCACGTAGCATCCTATCTCAAGTTCTGTAACTTGCCTTAAATCTAAAACTGTCACAGCTTCCTATTTAAAAAAAGGAATTTAAAGGCAGCAGATCCTTTAAAAATGTTTTAAGACAGGGGTGTCAAACTGGCAGCCCGTGGGCCAGATACATCACATGCAGGCCACACCCACCACAGCTCTGCAAATGGGAAAAACATCACGAAATGTCACGTGATGGCAACGTGACACCGTGAGTTTGACAACCATATTTTAAGGGATCCTTGAGATTCCTGACTCCTAAATCACAGATAACAATGTTGACTCGTTAAATAGGGAGAAAGAAGAGGAAATGAGGTATAATGGTATGTATGAATTGGAGACTGACTAAAGAGATCCTGCATAGCAGTGGTGCTATTCTTCCAGTTTAGCCCAGTTCTGGCATACTGGTAGTGCCAAAGATCAGCTGAGACCGAACCGGTTCTCTCTGATGAGCTGCTGTTGGGCCCATCCGCCCGCCGGGGCTCCAATACAGACCTCTATTCCCTGCTTTTGAAGTGCAGCTGCTTTGCGCGGCACAGCAGATTGCCGCATGTCAGCTGTTGAAGCTACAGGGATTGCAGGAGGTGAGTGGGAAAGCTTCTGCACATGCACAATGTGTGCATTTGGCACAAAGTGCACCCATCAAGCCACACCCACTGAACCAGTGGTAAACCACTTTGAAACCCACCACTGCTGCATAGGGAATGGTCAGATAAGAGGTAGCATAGCCCATAGCTGCATAGTGGATGGAGCAAGACATGCAGAATGGAGTTTCCCTAAGTTATCAGGATGTAAAAGGTGATGGTAGAAGAATTGTACAGCTGGTCATGTTTCCTGTTCAATCTACCTGGGAAGGTGGATATACCAGGTACACTTTGCAAATCAATCAGTCAGTCAGTCATTTAATCAGAATAGAGCTGGAAGGAACATTGGAGATCTTTTGTCCAATCCCCTGATCATGCAAAGGACCCTATTCCATTCCAGATAGTGGCTGTCCAGTCTTTTCTTAAAAACCTCCAGTAATGAAAGTATCTACAAACTTAAAAATCACTTTTTCCTGTTTTTGCTATGAGAGACTGATATAGCTATCATACAGGATATTTGATAATGGAAAGACTGCCTTAGAAGGCCTGTCACTCTTACAAGCCACATATTTCAGATATTATAGTAATGAATCTCTGGTAAAGAACATGGGATACACTTGAATGTTAGCCCTTTTCTAATTTAATCACATAAACAAGTTTGTTTCTGCATTTGTGTATAGATGTTTGCATTCAAAGCTGCATTTAAATATGTTTAAGTGCTTTTCATTCTAAATCTACAATTGTGAATGTGCATGGATGCATGGCATTTGAACTGAGAACTATGCATTCCAAATATGTGGAATGCACAAAAATGGTGGATAACTATGTTAGGTCTGGGTCAGATCAGTTTGTACTGGAATTCTCAGAAAATTAATGCCCATGTAATGGCATGTAGGGAAAACCTTAGGATATCAGCTGAAGAGACACTGCTGAAGGAATGGTCAGATAAGAGACAGAAGAGCCCATAGTTGGGTAATGGATGGAGGAACAAGCTCTGGAGAGACCCTCCCTAATTTCTTGGACTGTAAAGGAAATGGGGTGGGGAAAAGAATTGTATTCCCAGACTTTCCAGATACCATTAAATGTAGCCTTACAATAAAGTGGAATTAGTTCATATGGTGGTAACTCCTATCTGGTTCACTCAGTCAGTCTGACTGTACTAAATGCTCTCCATGTGAAGGTGATGATTTCCATCATCTTCCACTCCACCCCCATTATTTAAGCCATGAAACCGAGCTGCACTTTTCCCCATTCCTACTCCACTGCCAGAGTATGCAATGTATTGCTATGCAGCAGACTGGAGTCCAACTCTACCTTTTATTTACCCCTATACATTTGAAGCCAGAGGTAAAATGCAGTAAAAATGCAAATGAGGAAACTATAAATTTGAATTTTGCAAGATGAGAGTTTGATTGAGCTCATTTCCCATTGAATCTAACATGGGCAACCATCGGCAGCTTTTGAGGCCAGCCTTTCATTCAGCAATCTGAACTATCAGTTCTAATCCCAGTAATATCATCCACTGCATGGCATTTTAATGGCTGACTCTCCACTTTCTGAACATTTCTCTTGTTCAAACACTCTGGAAATAAAGAACCATGGTCACTCATCTTAGGACTTAATGATGCACAACTAAGGTTGGCTTCAATGGAATCATGCCCTGTAAATGTTATGCTAGCTTCCTCATTTATTTTTCAGGGCAACCATGAATTTCAAAAAAGAATAAGGAGAATCATTCCCATTTTGGATAAGAAATTTCCAAGAAGAGTACATACTTTACAACCCAATCTCAAAAGAAAAGTACATAAATGCCCATTCCAAGCCAAACTCATTCTTGCATCTGCTTTCCTCACATATATGGACACTCTTGTTGTCATTATTTGTTTGTAGTGTGGCTACTGACATCATAGCCTTGGAATTCTGGGAATTGTGGTCCCAACACATCTGTTAGACAACAGGTAAGGGGAAAGCTGGATTGTGAAGTTCCAAGAGACTTGCTTTCTAGCACAATTCCAACTAAGGGTGAAGAAAAAATGGAGGAAGGAGTGAGGTTGTCTCAGAGGAGGAAGCCCAGTCAACAGGCCCCTCAATCAGGATCCAGTAGTTTTGGCTGTGAAAAAGGACCATATTGCACACGCAATAACTATTAGTAAAGGGGTGACAAACTGGTAGCCTGTGGGCTGGATGCATCACATGCCGACCATGCCCGCCCCAGCTCTGCAAAGAGAAAAAATGTCACAAAACATCAGACAATGGCAATGTGACACTGCAAGTTTGACACCCGTGGTCTAGGAGAAATGAAGACATCTTGATGGAGGCTCTTAAATGCTGCCCATAGCATTTCAGCAAGGGGATGCCACAGATTTATGATTCATTCTCATGAACCCAAAAGCCAAGATCATAAGACTTTAAAACAAAAGTAAGAAGAGAAAGTATAGCCCTTGGCTAATAATACATAAGTCCCTATAGTATTTATTCTGTGAATTATAAACCATATCACCTTCTGATTCCAGATGCTTCACATAGGGCAATAATTATGATGTGTAAATCAATATGAATTCAGCCAATATTGCATGTATTCACACATATTGCATATTCTTTGGGAAAAAAAACAAATTAAATTGTGCAGAACTGTTGTTTGAACAAATACTGTGCCCAATGTTTTTAGAGTTTTCTTTGCTTCATTCCCTTCATCAGAGGCTTCTCTTCTTATTTCTCAGAGTACTTTTGAATTTATTTTCAATTTATTTCCATAGTATGCTTGTTCTGATGTGGCAAAGAATACTCTTGCAGTTTGAATTTTTTTGCTTCTTTGTTCTACATCTCTTCCACTGATTTTAAATGACCCAGCTGCCCATATATCTGGAAAAAGCAACATTAAAATATAGCCTTCATTATGCATTTCCTTGGGATTTAACTGACTTTTGGAGGACCAAGGAGAGTGCAAGCCATGGATATTTGTGCAACATGAGACAAGACCCCAACTCACTACTTCATAAATGAAAGAAGCCCCAGAACTCTGCACTTAATCATGAGAAATTTAGGAAAAAAATGTTTTGAAAAAGAAAAAGTATCTATTACAGTAAAATGAATGAAAATCATTTTTAAAAAAGATAAAGTACTTGTCATGCCCCTGGTGAAGACTGACTCTGAGGGAGAGGAGGAACAGCCGACAGAGAATGGCTCCAGAAGTTGTGGAGGAGGCTGGGGAAGGGCAGAGGCTATCCATCCTAGGGCACGCAGGGAGGAGAGGATAAGGGAAAGATGTGATCTCCTCAGGAGAGGGCCTTGATCCTCTTCATGGGCTGCAGGTATGACAACTGAATAAGAGTTTGGACCTGCGTACTGGCAAACGCTGGAAACAAATCGTGTAAATATCTCTAGTTTATAGTTCTCTCTGAGTTTGGTGTCCTTCCAAGTGTGTGTTATCTGTGGACATCCTCTAGCCCTTGCCTGGTTTGTGTTGCTTTCTTTGTGTAACTGTATGGGAGTTTTTTTGTCTTCCGTCAAAAATATTCGGATGTTGGAAGCAAACTGAAGGAATAAAATGGGCTTCACCTGTTTTCTGTGACTGTGTTTGCTTTGCATCCCACCCTGGGTCATCACAGCATCTAGTAGTTTAGTCTTATTCTGGCTAATGCCAAAATAATATATAAACAATGTTGAACAAAAGTAAGGGAATATCAGCTCCCTTGTACCTGTTTCTCAGAAACTGTTTAGACTTCATCTGTTTGGAAAGGCCACTTTTGATTTCAATTTTAATTTCCCGCTGTTCATAAATTTAAAGCCTTGCACATAATTTTTTTGGTTATTTCCTGTGCCTTTCCATTAAGAACGTTCATTCGTTTCCAAATGTTACTTTAAATGTAGAGATAAAATTAAATAGAATTTTTTTAAAGTTTACATGGTCTTCTTAATTGGAAAACTAAAACCACAGGGAGATCAGGAGTAAAAATCTAATATTATTAATTATATATAAAATAAAAACTGTTGCTTTCCTGTCCTAAAATTTCTTCAGATCACAACTACTCAAAATTTTGAGAAGTAATACAAATACAAATATATTAGATTAATGTATTCTTATAGATAAACACACCAAAAAATGAATGGGAAAGGAAAAGGGCAATAAACCACACTATGAACAAACTTGGGACAAATTAAATTAGTGTTGATTTTATGGCCTGTGACTCAAGAGCTATATTTCAGTTATATTCTTATTTTTGTAGCAAATCCCATGATACATGATTTTATAATATATTTCCCTCCTCTTTTTCTAATCTTCACATGCTATTTTGGCAATTAAACAAGTCCACTTAAACCCTGTGGTTTTTTTTAAAGAAAGATAAACCAAAAAATATTATATTATTTTATGTACCTGATAGTTTGGTCTATCAGTTTCCATCCACAAGACAAGTAACACATGTATAAAATCCATCAATTAAAGGCCCAAGATTGACTGCAAATGTAATAGGCTACGATTTAAAATTTTAGTACATTCTAAGTTGCAGCTGGTTCTCCTAGAGCACAGATACAAAGAGATAATTTTCCATTTTTTGGAACCAGTTTCCAGGAGCTCTCATGGAATGGTTACAATACATAAGAATGTGTTGTTAGACATCAACATGGATATGCTGTAGTGCAAGGATATCAAACTTGCGATGACATGTCATCACGTAATGTATCACAACTTTTTTCTGTTCGCCCAAACGGATGGGCGTGGCCAGCGTATGAAACATCTGGTCTGAGGGCCACGAGTTTAACACCCCTGCTGTAGTGCAATAGGTAAAAAAAATCAAACAATGACCTGAATGTTGCTATTTTGAATAGATGCAAGTTGATACTGAATGCCTACTAAGAGAGCACTCCATGCCCTTTATATTTTGATTTAAATATCCAACAATCCTAGCTTCTGGAACTGAATTGAAGTCTAGAATATCTGACAGGTATATGATGGCCTAAAGATACAAACTCTTCTAAATGCTCTTATTTGTAATATTGAGATAATATTGAAATATATTTAATTATGGCTGGAAGAATGAAAGAGAAGGGTGTGCAACTTTAGATAAAGCACTATTTAGCATACATAAAAAGCAAATGCATCAGGTATAATAATGCTTTCAGTATTATAACTTAAAATATAATTCTTCAATTCTTTTCTTCCCAACCATTCCAAATTGCTTCTAGTGTTCAGTTTTGTTTCTCTTGCTCTGCAAGAATGCACGGGAATATAGCTAGACGATGAAAATGGACACTTCATTGGTAATTCTAGGTATTACTGTCAAGTTATATATTTTTTCTGGAAAAAATTGGAGCCTAAATATTCTTCTTTTATAAAGCAGCCAGGACAGTTTGCTCTGCATTTATAGTAAATGCCATAAAACACAATTCATAAATGTATTGCATGTCTCTATTTTGTTCTGATAGTATAACCTCAGGCTCACACGACAAACCAAGAAAGGATTAAGAGTTGTAGACAGTAAGGCAGTTACTCATCCCCTTAATTCTTTGGTTGCTTTGTTTATTCAAGACATCTCCTTCAAAACCCCATTAAGAAACCCTATTATCTTGCCAATATCAAAACACATTAACCCTTTCCCTGCAAGCTTTTCCTTGTAGAGTACACAGTTTTAGTTGGTCTGAGATGAGTTGCCCAAACATTGGGGCTTTCTATGCTAATGCAAACTAGACACAGATTATATGGGTGAATGGGATGAAGGATTGGTACAAGTTTGGTTTGCTAATGCCTTGGAATGTATTAAGTGGTGCCTGTCCAGGCACTGATTCCTCTATTCGGAAATCACTTTTAATTCCATAGCAAAGCCTTTAAGATCCTTGCAGGATTGTACCCTGTTCTCATATTTTGCCAGGTACATGGTCCAAATGACTGCCAGCTTGTTACATGTTGAGCCTTCGGTTCAGCTTTTCCCAGGCAGAAGACTTTAATTTTAGCAACCATGGCTGCTGGTTAGCTTGAATTTTTCCTTTCTCTTCATTTTATTTTTACGTCTTCCCATTTTGGTATTGACATGCTATCATGTGTCATACGTTGCATTTGTGTGTTTCATTGAGTAAATTAAATTCCTTCTCAATGTACTAAGCAAGACAAGTATGTAATGGGTTATGAATTTGAGAATGGTAAAAAGTAATACATTTACATGAAACCAACTTAAGGAAAAAGTGTCAACTCAAAATGTGATGGATTCATTTGCCAGCAGGTATTTGGATGTTTAGAATGTGTTGCTATAGTTAAAAAAATAAAGTCTGTTGAATGAGGTATCGTCTGATTTCATTGTTTATGCATATTTCCAATTCTTTCTTACCCAAGAAATTAAATCTAGACAATGCTTCCCCCACCCAACTTTATCACCATCACAGTAACATGAAAAAAGAAATACATAATGCTATGGCTTTAAAAAAGATCATACAAAGGACACAAAGGGGAATGTCTCCTTACATCTTCCTCCTTCTACCTGAAATTGCAAGACTCCCAATATGTGGTGATCTCATAGGATTTTGGAACTTCATTATACAAGATTCTAAAGGCCTGTGTAATTCCCTCACCCACCCACCCCCAGTTAGGAAAATATAGACATGCACAAAAGACCCCCATAAGTCCTACTGGTCTATCATGAGGCTGCAAAGATGTGAAATGGGTTACAGGTATATTGAACTGAACTTTCTTACAGTGTTCCTGATCAGCAAGAGTTCTTGATTTTGCAGCTGTGCAAGTGAGTGGAATTGATTGGGGTTAACAGATCTTGGAGCTTTAGGAGCCTCTAAGGAGTCACAGTTTTAACTTCTTTAAATGTATGAACCTAAGCCAACAATTCAATTCTGTAAGGTATTAGGTGATATAAATATCAGTATTAGTAACATAGTTGAACTTTGGAAAGGAACATTGGAATATGCAATTTTAGAAAATCAGTGGGTTCAAATGGTTAAAAATGTGAAATATGATTTAAAATGACATTAATTCATCAGAAAATATTATTTAGTCCTCACTTGGTTCTCTTGAATAATGTTTAAAAATGGGATAGATATGTTACGTTAGTAATGTACAAAATTCCAATATATTTTTAACTTCCATGATTTGGTTCCATTCTATTATAGATTTGCTTTGGCTTCAAATTTCCATGTATGATAATATAATTTTGGGAAGAAATAGAATTAAAAATCTATATATAATATTTAATTATAAATCAAAAACATGGGCTATATTTCACAAGGAGCTTTATTACCATCTCTACAGAGCCTGAGATATAGCCACAAGGATCATTTTACATAATTCATTAATAACATTATTTTCCAGATTTTAAGGATCCAGGATATGAGCTTATTATTTTTTCTTTTAGTCTCATTTAAAGATGATGATACAGAGAAGATGGGGAAAGAATCTGCTAAATAATCTAAATTTTATTGACAAGTTTAATGGTTGGATTGATTAATATTCATATTTTACGGACCATTTTTCTATTGGTTTTTGTTGTTGTCTTTAGTTTGTTTTAATCTACTTAGGGTTTTTTCATATTGTATAATCCCAATTTAGCATCTCTTTTTTGGTGATGTGGACTTTTTAAATTTAATAATTTTAAAAAAGTCTCAAGTTACAGAATCATTTTCAGATCTTTGCATTGAATAGACAAAGCTGAAAGCCAAATGCAAAGGGATCTTGGAGACAATTTCACTATGTTTTCTAGCTCTGTTGTATCAAAGTGCAAAGAAACCCAGAGGGTAGATCCTAAAGCTACATCAGGAAGTTGCCCTGTATTTCAGAAGTCTGCCTTTGAGTTGGAAATATGGTCAAAGAAGGAAAGGCAATGAGCCAAACTCAGATAAGGATGGGGGTTTCCCAGCACTTCAGTGTGGCAAGGAGCCACTGATGGGAAATCAGAATAATTTTCTAAAAACATCTTCAGATATTGGCTCTTCACGAAGGAGGCATGATGCATATTATAATAATCTGATAAATCCTTAAGTTTACAAATATATGCACATAAATTCCCAAACTGTGCATTTAAAAAATTATTTGCATAGTTTTGGTGAGTTGTTCTTCATATTGCTTTTTATTTTCAATATTTGATTAGTAGAGTTTTTCCTTTTTTAATGAATGAATCTGATAACTTATTATATTAATTTGAAAGGGGATGCTATCTTTTCCCCAAACAATCCACCTTTAAAATGGGATGGCTTTCATAGACTTGTTGTGAGTAAAGTTTAGGAGGAAGATAAACATTTTTTCTAAAGGTGCACACAAGGAATAACAACTTTAAAATAAGTATTAGCTAAACTCCAAAATCAGTATTAAAACATGCCAGTTTTAAAACAGCTTGAACAGTTTTAAAACAAAAACTGGAATAATTATTTGAATATATATAGACACAGTAGCTTATAAGCCAAAAAGCCTATCGACATAAAAATACCTTTGCTTTTACCTTTAATACATCAGCAGCAATAGAATTTTTTTACAAATAATTCCCTTGACAGCAAGTGCTCAATCTTTGCCTATACAGTAGGGTAGGTAGAGAATCAGGTGTTTAGAACATGTAGGATAACGATTGTAGCTGTTGAAATCTTGCATGTTATCCAGCTTTTTCAAAGGCCGAGAACTTTTGCCTGATTTATTGGTAACACACTGCCACTCACAACTTTGATCTGGCCCAGCTTTCATTCACACATCTAATGACTGGCCCAAGCTGGAGAGATCATTGTGTTTGCTCTCTCCCCGAGAGTCCCTTTCTTCTGCCTTGCTGCAATCAGCTCCCCAGTGGTTTCATTTATCAGAAGCTGAAATCCTTGTTTTCTTAGTTGCTTGTACTAGTAGTTCTATCAGCATTAACCCCTGACCTAGGAATGTAGCTTTTCCCTCGTCTTCCCACAATTATGTTTACTGAGCATTTTTTTTCTTTAGCAGAGAGATTACTTGTAAGTCGTATATACCAAAGGTCCATTCGCTCTGCAACTGAGCTGACACCTATAGGGGCCATTAGAACCTTCTGGGGAAATGTTAAACTTATTTAATAAAGGCTAAATAAGTCAAGTTCGTATCTGCAATTGGCATGATTGAAATTCAGATAAATCATAAGGAATCACTTAGGAGTCATGTCTGCATGGATAAGCAGAGAAAAGACTACCAGATTGTTTGGTATGCACTAGAAATAAATGGCTGATTTTATATTCTTCAAAAACAAATGTCTAAATAGAAAGGAATAGGAAAAATGTTATTGAAAGCACACATTGAATGGACTGATGATATTGGAGGGGGCAGTTTTCCATTTTTTATAAATGCAAAAATCCTACGCTATTTTTAGAAACTAGGAGAAATAGAAAGACATGCCCATTAAAATATTAGGGTTCATACATAATTGTCACACCAGGTATTATTCTAGATCAGTGGTTCCCAAAGTGGGCAGTACCAACCCCTGGGGGGCGTTGGGATGCCTTAGGGGGACGGTAAGAGGCAAGGGGGCCGGCAGGGGGTGCTAAGATGTGGCAGGGGGCGTTCGAGGTGCCGGCCCCGCAGGCTTACTGACTGCGAGCCACGCAGCCCATTGACTGTTTCATCGCTTTGTAGCCGGCACCTCAAATGCGGAACCTGCGCGCAGTGAGCCTTGCCAAGCCTGGGGAGGAAGAGGTGGGAGGTGGTGGAAAGAGAGTGCCTTAAGCTTGCAGGCTGCCCTCTCCGGTGAAAGTGGCAGAGGCGTGCCAGAAGGCCCGAAAACAAAACCCTCCCAAGGCGCGCAGTGAAAGGGGTGGGTGGTCCGGCATTAGGGCCCCCTTCCCCGGAGAACAAGGGAGCACGCAGCGCCTGCCCGGCCTCTGCCTCTCCAGCCAATTGAGCTTGCGCGCAGGATGCAGATGGGTGCAGCTGCGGCTCTCCAAAGTGCGTGGTTTGGTTTGGTTCGGCTCTACGTGGCCATCCCGGATAACCTAGCTTCATTCTGCAGCCCGGTTCTTTTGACTGAGCCCTGCACTTGCTTGCTTAGTTTCCAAGCGATCGTTCCCTCCACCTCCGCTGATCTGGACTGCTTCTGCATGCCTTCCTCCTCCTGGGCGGAGCATAAAGATGGGCGGAACACTTCACTGAAGTTGGGAGTCTCTGAGCGTGTGCAGAGTTGAAGTTTGAAGTTTATTGGATTTATATACCGCCCCTCTCCCAAAGGACTCGGGGCGGTGCACAGCCAAGTAAA
>JANHFN010001776.1:158344-177189 GCA_032468175.1 Toxicocalamus goodenoughensis | reverse complement strand
CATCCAGCGCTGCTTAGGTCTACCACGCGGTCTCACTCCTCTGACAGTCACCTCCAACGCAGATTTGATGATGGATCCTTCCTTGGCGCGGCCTGCATGGCCAAACCATCGCAGCTGAGACTGCCTCATGACCGTGGGGATGGGTACGACGTTAAATGTCCCTGTTATGATTGAATAATGGCTCAATTTGTTGTTACCCAAAGAATGAATACTTTTAAATTTTGAGAAATTTATCCAGGCTTGAGAAACACTGCCTTAAGATGTTGAAACATAGAGGTATCTTGTTAATCTCTTCTCTTTTGGAAAAAGCTTAGTTCATCATTAGTATTAACATCCACATTATCCTCAGCTATGTTGTAATTTTTCAACTCATTTAACTTACAAAGGAATAGTTTTTGGATACCAAAATTACAGAAAGGCATATTTTATGTCAGATCTTTGTTTCACCAGTCAATAGTTTATTCATTGTAGATTGGAACAAATTCTGAATATTGTAATGCCATTGCAATGGAATCTGAGATATTCTTACTAAATTCTATTGAATCGTTTATCATATTTTCAGAATACATTGGATTGACATTGTATATGTTAGTAAATATTTTAATTTGTATTTTTTAGTGGAAAAATTCTTTGATTCCCTCTTTGGAATAATAACTAACTATATTGTTGGAGTATGTCATGGCATTTTAATTGATTTGTTAAAATGAATTATGAATGTGTTATATTACTTGCAAAATGTGCATCATGCATTTTATTATTTTGGTACTGAGGTATTTGTACAATACCTATTACTTTTTACATTCTATTGTTTAACTAGTTTAGGGCAATGAAATTTAATAAAAAAAGAAATTATTAATCTTAACTGTAGTTTAAAATATCTGTGTTAATAATAATAATATGAGGCTTCTTATCCACAGTTGAGTATAGCAATAAAAAATAGCTGTAAATTGTATCAGTGTTAGAACAAATGTTTCGGTCTTAGGTTGATTATTAATATTAAGACCACCACTCTATTATTATTTAATGTGGTTTCTATATATATAGATACATATAGAAATAAAGAAGAAAGTAAAAAGGTTCCTAACTGAGGGATCCTTGGTGCTCTCTGAGCTGGCTTGTTTTCTTGCATTACCCAAACTAAGTAACATCATCAGTGCTAGTAAGGAGTACAGTTTGCTATCAGTTTATATTGTAGTGTATATTATCCCTGTCAGTGTTGGTAGGGATAGTCTTAGAGATTCTTTGGTTGGGCTGTTTGCTGTTGGCTTCTTTGGCAGTTTCATGATTGGGATATTGTTTACTTGATTGGTCTGATGTTAACCTTGGAGTTAATCTATGCTGATCTGAATGCTGATTGTTGATGGAGAACACTTGGATCTTTTTGTTCTTTTTGGGCTGATAATCTGTTTTGCATAGTCTATAGATGTTGCTAATGTCTGTATGTCTATTGATGGCTGATTTATCAGAATGCCAGGCTTCTAGAAATTCCCTGGCATTTTTGGACTTGGCCTGGTCTAGGATGGTCACATTTTCCCAATTGAAACTATGGCTAAATCTGTCTATATGTTGTCAAATTAAAGACTTCATCATGTCTCCTGACTACTAGTTGGTGTTCGTGGATGCATTCTGCTAGTCTTCTGCTTATTTGTCCTATATAGTGGTTGTTGTAGTCCTTACATTGTATGTTGTAGATGACTCATATTTTCTTCTGGGGTTCTTGAGTTTTTTGGTCTGCTTAGGATGTTTTGAAGGGCTTTAGTTGGCTTATGTGCTATGCTGATTCCATATGGCTGTTGGTGGTTTCTGAGATATTCTTGATGTATGGCAGTGCAATTCTTTTTAGGGTTTGTGTTGATTGTTCTGTATTGGGTTGAATGGTCAGGGACTTTTTGATAAAGTTGTGTGGATATCCATTTTGTTGGAATATGTTGTATAAAATGCTCTATTTCCTTTTTCTGCTGTTCTGAATTGCTGCAATGTGTTTGGACTCATCTAAATAAAATCCTTACACAGCTTCTTTGTGCGAAGTTGGGTTATTGCTTTGGTAGTAGAGCACCTGGTTATTATGGGTGGTTTTCTGTTGACTTGCATTTCTAGTTCACCATTGTGGTCTCTGCTGATTAGAATGTCCAGGAAGGGTAGTGAATTGTTGTTTTTCTTCTTCTTTTATTATGGTGATGGTGTCATATACATATTTAATCCATATTTTTGGTTATATTTGTGGAAGTGCTATGGTTTCTATATATTGCAAGACTATGTCCACTACAAGTTCTGAAAGTGATGATCCCAGAGGTGTCCCTTTAAATTGTTGGTAATTAGACTATAATTAGGACCAATTAGAGAACATCCACAGAACCATCTATAACATTTCTAAAGTAATCCAGTTTGCTAGGGAAGAAGAAAACAAGCACTCCTTACTAGCACTGATGATGTCACCAGTTTGGGTAATGAAATGTCTGCAAGAAAACAAGCAAGCTCAGATGGCACTAAGGAACCCTTATGTCAACCATGAGCCGCAAATATTCTCCTTTATTAGGTTCTTAACTTCCCATTAGCTATTTTTGCATTTAGTTAGCTGTTGAGAGAATAGCTAACTAAATTGTGAGAGTATGTCTTGTTGTCTGCAATATTTTTCTATTTACATAGTAAATCTGAGAGATTTAATTTTAATAGGAAACCATTCTTGGATTACAATCTTATATATGGAGTCATGCCAAATTAAAATGTGTCTTTCAGAGTTAATGATCAGCCTTCTTAATCGGATACAATGTAATGGATAATATTGCTCTTAAAATATAATGATAATTATAAGCATTTTTGACTTAATGTTTATGCAGAGTGAGAATGCCAAAAATGAATAACAGAGTTCATGAAAACTACATGATTGTGGGAGGCAAGTAGGTCTTTGGATGACAGTAGATAATTCCAATAAAGTAAATTGTGAATATCTTTTATTTATTTAAAAAATAATATGAAACAAAACTTGAACTTATGTTTTCTCTCATAAAATAACCAAACATATTTCTTTGCATGTTGGATTTTCCTTAGATCACTTTTCAAAGAATTCAGAATGCAGTTTTCATCCATTTGTATTCCAAACAGCAACCTTATTCTTCTAGTTAACTTGCTGTTTCCCAAAAAGTTTAGTGCTGTGTGGATAGCAGATAACAAAGCCCAAGAAGACATGTTGTTTTTATTAAAGGGGGGCACCAAATTAATTTGCACATTCCACAACTGTGGCCCAGGTTGCCACTAATGGAAAACATAAACAATTTGAATTGCAAACATAACCTTGGCCAAAGCTGAAATTGTTTCACAGATATTACAACCTCACTGGATGCAATGATGTTTGAATTTCACAATATTATAGTTAACTCAGCATTTAAACACAGATCATGCCACAGATATGTTTTCTATCAGTTCTGTGTTCTAAGAGTCTAAACTATGGAACAACTTGCTCCTAAAACAAGAGTTATTTTAGGTCAGTTTTAACATGCACAAATATTTCTATGTTGGTCATAGCTTCTGATAAGAATTGTTGGCATATAAATATATAACATAATATGGTATATAGCAATAGCACTTCGACTTATATACAACTTTATAGTGCTTTACAGCCCTCTCTAAGTTGGTTTTAGAGTCACCATATTGCCCCCAACAATCTGGATACTCATTTTACCCACCTCGGAAGGATGGAAGGCTGAGTCAGCCTTGAGCCTGATGGGATTTGAACAGCCGATAGTCAGCAGAAATGGTCTGCAATACAGCACTCTAACCACTGCGCCACAGAAGTTCCAAGATCAAGAAAATAAATACATCGATATATATACAGATTCAACTTATGACTGCAACTAGAAAGTCAGCCAAGAACATCCAGCAGAAGAATCATCTAATGATTTTACACCTGGAAATATTTTATTATACACACATGAACAAACACTTGACTGTCTATGACTGCATAAAAACTGAATGATTGATTGATTGTTGCATCCTATTTTTCTTTGAAGAAAAAAAGGATTGGTCATTTCAGATACAGATAGTCCTCCACTTGTGACCACAGTTGGGTCCAGAATCTTGGTTAATGACCAGTGATGTGGTCATTAAGCAGTTTTCATGTAATCATTTCACTCAATATAACAATCTGAGCTCTCTCAGTTTCAATTATTGAACTGGGCTGGGAAGAAGGTCTGAATCTCCTGCCATAGCTTTCCTGTTAACTTTCTGGGGAAACCAGCAGAGAATATGATGATCACATGGCACTTGGCAACCAGTCATAAATGTGAACAGGTTGCCAAACACCCAAAATGTGGTCATGTGTCTAAGCATGGTGTAATGTTATGCAATGGTCAGAAGGGCTTTACAAGCTTTAAAGCACTTGTTCCAAGGCCATTGAGACTGTAAACAATTGTTAAATGTCCTACCTATATTTTTGGAAATAAATGATGCCTTCTAGGGCTTTACTTTTTTTTAATGAAAATTGAAAATAGCGTTCCTTGAAACATATGTTTTACATTGAGCAATAGTGATACTTCTTTTTTGCACTTCTTTTATATGAATATTTAAGTATAGAACAGTCTTCAAATTCATCTCCTGAAAAGTAACAAAAAAACCTAAACTTTTACTTTAATAAAACTTTCAGTATACTCTAAAAGCTTGATTATACTCTAATAATGATGAGTTAAATACCATTCTACAGAATTATTTTTTCTGAAAATTTTGTGTGCTTGATAATCTGGTATGCCGTCAGAAAAGTAATTTTAGAAAACTGATATGAATGATACATGTATATTAAATGTATTTTATAAACCCTATTTATTCTGGTAAATGGGTATTCACAGTTGGTTTGTATTACTTCATAATTAATAGTAATACTAATACATCACCCCAATGAAATTTAAACTTTGTCCAATGGGGATTACAAAGAATATGAGATATTGACATATACCTGTTTTATTCTCTTTATGATCTGTCACAATTTTTGGGATGCATATGTTTTCCTCAAGAAGTAATGATGTCAGATAGAAAAACTATTTTTCATGAGCTAAATCAAAAAATATTAATTTTATCATTACTATCTCTACAATGCAGAACATGTACCCCAAAGACAAAAACATGATACAAGATTTAGTAATCTTTTTTTGATCATGAGCTTGTTTACCTTATTTATTTAATATTCTGTCTTTATTAATTTTACAAATAAGGTGACACACATATCCATACTTTCTCCTCATATTTTCTTAACAACAACCACCTTGTGAGGTAGTTGGTCTGAGAGAATATGACTGGCCAAAAGTCACCCAGTAGGCTTTCATGGCTAGGGCAGGACTTGAACTTATAGCCTCCTGCTTTCTAGCCTGGTACCTTCAACACTAGACCAAACTAGTACCCTTTACAGCACAAACCCAGTTATCTCAAAATCTTGACCACATAGTATCCTAAAATTTCAGAAGTGTCAGTTTGAAATTACCAGTGATTTCATGCAAGAATGGTTTTCTTAATTGATACTAATCAGGGTTAATATTAATATTAGCAGTATTATTGGAATACATGTGTGAAATTTCTCAAGATTTTTGAGTTTGAAATTGAATAAGATGTTGGAATTCTTTTGTAAGATTTTGCAAACTTTGGAGCAAAACCACTGAATTCTCAGGAGATTTGGTACATTTTTTAGATTTTAAAATTTAGTTTACATTTAAATTTGTTTTAAAGTGCTGTGTTACTGTATTCCAGAATCAGCAGAGGGCAGCATATTGCTGGTCCCTATTCAATCCAATCCAATGTATTTTTATTTCACTTAAGCAATGTTTTTATGGCATTTGGGAACAACTTCATTCTGATATAAGGACAATTTTATTTACTTAATGTTCTTAAACAGGGTGTGATATATTTTTATAATAAAAAATGAAGTCTACATTTCAACTAAATGTATTTTCAGACTACAGGTACTTTCAGATATTTTCAGTGTGAGGTGTTAATCCTTCTGTAATCTCTTGGAAGAGAGGTGGTCCAGATTCTCTATATCTATTTTCTTCACAGTTCTCCAGGCTCAGTAGATCACAAGTGCTGGATATTATGCATTCCCACCAGCTGTCAACAGAGCAACAGTATATACAGTAAGGAGAGTTGTCTTGCTGTATCTATAATGTATAATCCCAGTAATTGTAGTATTTGTCCAAGGCAGACATACCATCAAAATATCTTTTTAGAAATTTTCCATCAGTCTTCCACAGCAAAGAAATAAATTTGGGGACCTGCACAATGTTAAACAGATACTTTCCTCTTCTTATTCAGGGACAGTTTATTTCCTCCAAGTTAACGATTTAAACCAATTTAAAACAATATAAATGGCAAAGGCAAGAGAAAACCTATGGACAGCCCAGAAAAGCCTTATGGCTTCAAGAATGAAAATTATTTTACCTTTTATACTTTTTTTCTCCCTCCTTCCCTCTCCTTTTCCTTCTTCCCTTTTCCCCTTCTCCCTATCCCTCCCCATCCTCCTTCCCTCTCCTTTTCCTTCTTCCCTTTCCCCCTTCTCCCTATCTCTCTACATGTCTATCCCTCTACCTTCCATATTGCTCTATTCATCCTCCCCCCATGGCTTTCAAATACTCATATTATGCTCCAGATTCAAAATTAAGCACAACTTGGTTACAGCAGTCAATATTGTACCAAATGATGAAATTCTTATAAGAAAGTGCGGATGCTTATTTTTGTACTGAAAAAATTGGAGATTTGTCTATATCAGCTGGCAGACAGCCTGCCTGCTTTTATAGTATAAGTGAGTCTCTGTTGCCTGGTAGTGATCCCCAGGAAGCTTTACAACACTTAACTTCACCTGGAAAATAATCATGATTAAAAATAATTAGAAAAGCATAATGTAAGAAGGAGGAAGTCTACTCTTGATGCTCACTTGGCTTTTCAGGAGCTCTTGGTGACCCGAGGGCATGACCTGACATGAAGAGCAAAGTATGGCTCAGAAATGAAGTACAAATCAAACAAACACTCAGAACACATCTGCAAAGAGAGGGCAGCTTAAATAATAGATGCAGAGATGCTTGGTCTCATCAATCTTTATTCATAATCTTTATTTTTAGACAGGCAAGAAACCTAATTAAAAATGCATTTTAAAATTAAAAAGACAAAGAGCCAAAAAGTCACTGATCCATTATCATTACTGCTTAGTGCATATTAAACAGAATGTAAATTATCCATTAGTTTTCTGTGCACTGTGGGGTATCAAAATTATATATCATGTTAATGGGTCATCATGGTTGGCCCAGGGGCTGTGTAAGTCACTTTAGCAGAAGTGCAATTGTCATCCAGGCTCAGAATGACGAGAAATATTTCCAAGGACACATTGTGCAAATGCATGCCAGTTTTAGTAGACACCTTCAGCTGATTCATGCTGCTGACCTCAGGGACAATTCACACAACTCTGAAAAAGAGACTGATGTGTGACATGAACAAAAAGAAGCTGTATTTAGCACAGGGGAAGGCTTTGTGTGATAACTTTGCATGCCTGGGGAAGAACAAATCACTCCATTATTTTAACTCATTGTCTCTTTCCTGTGTAACATAAAAAGGGAAATCTCCTATGATTTGAAATTGACTCCTGTTGACTATACTAACCCTTCCATTTATTTATTTATTTTTGCTACAGTATAGAAACACTGTGTTTCTCTGGGATAGTTTTCATTTCCTTAGTTTAATCTATAGGTTTGGAATCTTCTAGTGATCTTCTACCCAAGTCATCATCATGTCAAACCTTGTTTAACTTTTTCAAAATTACCCAAAATATGTTAGATCATCAATATATCTGCTACTCATTGTCCTCTTTTAAACAAATATATTTGGAAATAAATATTTCTCAAACACACTGTTTGAATACATTTCTATGCATGATTTGAGAGACAGCAACTCATATGGGGCTCCTCTTTTTCATGACTGTTGACTTTCTCCTAAAGCCTGTATTAAAATGTATTACAATTATAATTTGATGAGAATATAATAGCACCCCCAAAATAATATTTTTTTCATTTTATGAACAGATGTTATGTATAATTTCAGTCAATAAAAATACATGGCACAATAGAAATAAATAAAATAATACTGCAAAAGAACAATTAACATTAGGTGCATGTTTCATTGGTGTGCACTATGTGGAATAATTATCAACAAAATTATCCCATTGAAAGCTCAGAATTTTATATCAAAGTGAGTAACAAGAGAAAGGTCAAAGATTCCTTTTTGTGCAATAATATTTTTGTTTTATAACTTTGTTACAGTGTTACATGTCTACTGGAGATAACAATGTCAGTGCTGTCTAGGGAATTCTGGGAGTTGAAGTCCCTACATCTTCAAGCATCTTTACATCATCAAGATGGAGAAACACTGCTCCTGAATATTTGTTTTAAAACTAAAATAACTGTTATTATAAGGAAGAGAAATGTCACAATTAGCATGAAGGCAAAATTGAGATTTATCAGTTCTTAGATAATCTGGAAATCATCCCTTTATGAGATGAAACATTGTAATGGAAAATTTCCACATTTCTTCTATCATGATTAATGACAGTGACACAATTCCAGCCTCCATCATTCACCACTCCTTTACTTTTGACCTTCCCCTTGACTTCTTATGCTATTGTCACAAAATGCATTATGTACAATATTAGATGATTGGAAGAACTTTATGACAGATGTAGATTAATTAGTTTCTAATGGGAAAACGCATGTGTTGTGCACTCCGAAACTATTTTTATTACAAGGCATTCTTTTCCTCCCATGTGGTGGATCACAACCATGTCCGCATCTGGAGGTTAAGCTTTAATAAAACATTTGTCCTTGTTGGTAAAAGAAAGGGGAAAATATACTGTTTCCTCTTTGCTTTAACACAGGACAGCATTTCTGAGACACTTACTCTGGTCTGTGAGATATATGGAGCCGTAATGGTATTTGGTTTGGGGATGAATAGATTTCCGCTATGTAATTTCTGTTTTGTTTCATGTTTTCCAGTCTCTAATTCATTTTTTGTATTTTACTTGTATTTTATACTGTAACCATTTAGTGTAAAGTTTTCTAAATTAATTTCTAACATTAAAAATAATTTTCATTCCTCAGAATGAAAACAACTGTTATAAGTGGTACATTTCTTAGCAGTTTTCTTACAATTGGAGAACTTGAAAAGTGTCTCACAACTTTTTGATATTTTTGGACCTAACAAATACAATGGATGAATTCTAGATTCAATAATACTTAAAAATATCTCCTGAAAACTACAGGAATTGTTAACCACTTAATTCATTTTAAGTCTCACTGCTTTTCCTATAACCAGTTTAAGTAAAAATGCCTGGATACAATCTATTATCTCATTCATGTTTTATTTTTCCTTCCTAAATGGCTGAATAACTAGCATATGGCTTGCCAAGCCTTTTATTCATTTATATGTTTCCTTCCCATTATATGACAAACATGCATGATCAAATAAGCAATCTTTTAGTGATGCACATGTCACTTCATGTGGAATATAGAACATCACACAAAAAGAACATTTGTTAAGCATGGTTTATAGTGTGAACATTCATTTCAAGGAGAGAAGCAACCTGGAATTATGGAGAAACGTCCTAACAGTGACAACAATTAACCAATGGAGGTTTTAAAGAAAAGATTGGACAGCCACCTGTCTGAAATAATATAGGGTCTTCACCTTGAGCAGGGAGGTGGATTAGAAGACCTCCAAAGTCCCTTCCAGCTATATTCCGATTGACTGATCTATCAACTAGATTAAGCAATTCAAAATTCAGCTATCTGGATGAGAAGAATTTTGAAAGTGTGCAGTTACAGAATCAATGCTTGAATTTTTGATTTGTTTATAGTTCCCTCTGTATAGCTATATGATCATGATACTTCTTCATTAACTCAGTCTCTGTTGAAACAGTTTAGGCACAAAACTAAAACTATTAAAAAAGAAGCATAAGTAAAGAGAATATAAATTACTGTGTGACAGAACATATACAGATACATACATTCTTATAGACAGATAGGCAGACAGGCAGACAGATAGTAAGAAAGTTGGTGAAAGAACCAATGTTAACTTGGGCTAGAAATTTTGGCCATAACATAAATTTGGATCAATGGCAGCAAATTTGGGATCAGAATAAAAAGATTACATTAGCTACATCCTTTAAAGAAAACCTGTTTGAGATGTTTTACAGATGGCATCTCCCACCTACCAGGTTAGCCAAAATGTATAGCTCTCAATCACCTATAGGCTGGAAATGTTTAAAAGAACAGGGCACGTATTACCATATTTGGTGGAAGTGCAAGAAAATACAAGAATTTTGGCACAAAATAAGGCAATGGTTAGAAGAAATATTGAATCTAAAAATAAATTATATACCAGAAATGTTTTGATTGGGAATAATAAATGAGAACTTTAAAAAAGCAGATATATATCTAATCATTCATATTATTACAAGATTATTGTAATAATTATGCAAGATTATTAATTGCCCAAACATGGAAGTTAAAAGGAATACTAAACGATGAAGCAATAATAGAAATTTTTTCAGTGCACTGAGTTAGATTTTAGATTTTAGTGTTGGGTGGGTTTTAAACATACAGCTCTTAAATATTTCGTTTTAATTCTGTTTTTAAATTTTGTATTTTGTATTTGTTTTTACTTGCTGTACACCGCCCCGAGTCCTTCGGGAGAGGGGCGGTATAGAAATTTAATAAAATAAATAAATAATAAATAGATAGTATGATATTAGAACTGAAAGAGCGAGACACTTCATAATTCTATGCAATATGGGAAAAGTTTTATAATTGGAGGGATATGAAAGGAAGTCTAAAAATGTGAAATAGAATTTAAGAAGAGATTATCTTGTAACATAATGTCTAAGATAGAAATCGATACAAAGATTACAATGTAAATGTATATATAGTCGTATATATGTATATAAATATCTATATTGTTTGATGATATTTTGTTTATATAACAATGTAAAGACTGAGATATATGTTAAAAAGATCACCACGTTCAATGTTTTTAAAACCTAATTTTTATCAAAAAATATTTTTTTAAAAAGAAAGTCATAAAACACAAATAATAAAGAATGGAAGGAGAAACCATTGATCTGAGATATAAAATCTCATATGTTTCAATATATCATTAAAGGACTTATGCAGAGTATTTCATATCCTTTTTCTAAACAAAATTCCAAAACCCTTATTAAACTTTAAACATATTTGATTAACACAGTACAAATCAGTGATAAAACTATAACCAATACATTTTTGGTGTATAGTGAAACTACTTATCTTTAATAGAGACCTTCTTCAATTAATATAGGAAGATACCAAAGCTAAATAGATTTTATTGTATTTGGATTCTAGAAGAATGAGAAGCTAGATGTTTTTCAGAAATGAAAATACAGGAAACTGAGAGAAGAGACAAATGACCCTCGCTTTGTGGATTTCCTTTTTGTTTATTGTTATATAGGTCAGTACAGATTACATGTGTATTATAATCTTAGAATAAATATTGATACCATTTTTCTCTTCCAACAAAAATGGCAGATAGAACCAGAATTGACATTGGATTATGTTGCAGTGGATCATCAAATAGAGTTAAATTTGAGATATACTCATTTTCTGAAGGATAGAAAGATTAAACAAAATCTATTTCTGCCTTATAGAAAAACAACTACCAACTGTTTGTGATGTAAGGATAAACAGCTGAAGTAATTGTTCTGCTCTTACCTCAGGGATAGACAAGTAGTATTTCATGAGATCAGCTCTGTTTATATGACTTGAAGCTTTCAATGTATAATTAAAATATTCTGATTAGTAATTTATCATGTTAAACTATTTTACAATCTATACTCAAAAGCTTGCAATAATAGTCTGATCTTTAATGTGCAAAAGTTTGATATTAAGGCAATGATGTGGCATAGATAAAGACAGTACCACGAACAGTTACATTTAAATATACTAACATATTTCATACATTGAGTGAACATGAGGTTTGCAAGCCAAAGACAAATTTCTTTTACTTTTGAAGAAATAACTGACACATGTTAATCATACTGATATAATAATATATGGAGAAAGGTTCTTAACAATTCATCTTTAGTTTACTGTTTTTTCAAATTAATATTGTTTAAGCATTTTTCCCTACCTTGCTGAGAATCCAATTTTATAATTAGACAGATACCATTATGTTGAGCTTGAGTCCTTGTCATAACATGGATAAATTCTTGTTTTCTTTATGCATCTTCAGTAATAACCTAGCTGTAATTTCTTTATTCATAACCATCCATTCTTCTACTTCTCTAGTCTTGTCAAACAAAATCACTATAGTATCTGCTCTATAGTATGTCAGTTTTTGCTTGCTGTGCATTGTCTCTAGAGAAAAAACAGTCTTTATTTGGTCCAGGACTTATTGATTGGTTCTTCTTGAATTCTATGATACTCTTATTAAATCTATAACTTAACGGCATCTATCTTCTCTCGCTCACTCTTTCTCAGTGCCCAGTTTCTACAGGCTTACAATACAACTGGAATTACTATTATTGTTGAAGTATACTTATTCTTCATGGTTATGTCTAAGTCTGTCATTGCCTTTCTCACTAGAATTCATCTACTCTTTACTTTTCTATCAGACTGTCCCTCTTTTCCTCTTCTTGAGAAAAAAGTAATTTAGTTATCCTCTTAAGATCTGCCAATCTTAAATTCTCTTAAGTATAGAGGCTGACATTATATTTATATTCCCAATATTTAACATTTACCCCAATTGTTAATTTGCATTTTTACTTTTTAAATGAGATTTTCTAATTCTTTTAAATGTTATTTTTTAACTAATAGTAGTATTAACTTCACATGTCAAACTACTAATAACACCCACCCTAATTCATCCATTCTTGGAATAAATTCATTGTATAAGTAAGATACATATGGTGACAACATGCATCCTTGTCTTTATATACAACAGTCCATATTCTCAATCTCTCTGCTTGTCTAAATTCCTTCAATGAATTCAAAATTCATTATTGACTGTAATGATTCCTCAGAAAAATCATATGGAAACAATATATATCTTTCTTTCACTTCGTCTATTCTGAAATTCACTGAAGAACAGCATTTCACAAAGTTTTGCAAAATGAAAATCAAAACTCAATTTTTGTTTGTGGATTTTACTGACCAAGATATTTTTAATCTCATACAAATGAGTGCTTTGTATAACTTCAATTTAGGAATCCAATCTAGGCTTCTATGAATCAATGGCTGGCTCATGGCCCACCTTTTGGAATTTCTGCATGAATATGCCACTTTGATTTCTAGTGTCTATCAGAAAATGGCTATATTTTACACAGCAAGATGTATTTTAATTTTTTTTTGGGAAACTCCCCTTGTTCCAGTTATAATTGATCAAAATCCTCTTCACAACAGAATCATTAACAGAATAACAGAGTTGAAAGGGACTTTGGAGGTCTTTTAGTCCAATCTTCTGCTCAAGCAAGATGCCCAGTATATCATTCTGAACAAATGGCTATCCAAACTCTTCTGAAAAATCTCCAGTGATGGAGCACCCACAAATTCTGTTTAATTGTTCTCATTGACAGAAAATTTTTCTTTAGTTCTTGATATGTTACATCTGTTACTGCTTGTCTTGCCCTCAGGTGCTTTGGATAGTAGGTTAATATCCTCTTCTCTGTGACATCCTGTGTAATGTTGGAACACTGCTGTCATGTCTCCCTTTATCTTTCTCTTCATTAAGTGCACACAGTTCCTGCAACCAGTTATCATAGGTTTTAGCCTTCAGCCTCATAATCATCATTGTTGTCTTTTCTGCACTCTTTCTCTTCTTGCATTCTTCTCTGCACTCACCTTTTGCATTCACTTTCAGTATTCTAAGTTTGGTTTTACCAAAGCAGCATAAAGCAGTATTAACATTTCATATAATCTTGATTCTGTTAATACACTGTAGTACTGCACTGGCTTTTTTGGCAGCCGCAGCATACTGCTAGCTCAAATTTAACTGATCCACTAGGACTCCTAGATCTCTCTCACAGATACAGCTGTTGAGCCATGTACCTATTCTGTACCTGTTTATTTGGTTTTCCTTGCCTAAATGAGAAAAACTTTTGTCACCACTGAATGCAGTTTATTGGATTGGGTCCATACTGAATTCTGTCAAGATCTTTCTGATCTTGAACCTAACATTAGAGCATAAATATCTTGACAGGAGGAGGGAAGAGTGATTATTTGTGGTTCAAAGTTCTACTTTTATATCGGAAACATAGACAAAGCTCAGCCATAAACTTTATGAATTAATTCTACTCTGTTTTTAAGTTACATGCCAATTTGCTTCCTATGACTAGATTCTTTTTTGACCTCCTAATTAAGGGAATTTGGCCTGGGAATCTAAGCAAAGCAAGTATTCTAGGACACTTATTGAATATTAATATATATTTTGTAGTGAAAACTGAACACTTGCTTATGTATATTGGAACCCGACTGGCTGGAGCTTTATTAGAAAAACAACAAAGTTAGGAAATGTAGAGAGAAAATAAATTACAACTGAAATACATCATCAGCACCACTGTTTCCAAATTATTCTACTTCTAGGGGATTTCAGTCAGTAACATAAAAAAGATACCAGATTCAATAGAGCTTTGATAGTCAGGTTATGTTAATAATGGGGACTCATGTGAAATGCATTAGATATACCTTGCAGATGAAGACGATTGCCAGTAATTACTCTGTATGCTAAGAGTGTAGTTCTTTCTGAACTGATATTTAAAGACTCCTTTACATTCCAGCCTAATTACTTATAGACAGTTGAGCACAAAATTACTTTCATCTGTTTGAATATGTGGAGGAAAGAGATTAGAGATGTACATTTCCAAACAGCTGGTTAGCGTGTTAAAGAAGAAAACCTAGCAGTACTTTGGTAATGATGGAAAGACGTGCATTTCTCTATAATTAGACTTATTAAAGTGAATATCATGCAGGGGGACTTTCAAGAATGGCATATGGGATGTATGGCAGGATAGCCAAGTATTTGCTTTCAAACAAGAATTTTAAAGAAGGGGAAAAGGAGACATTAACATTGGGGAAACTATGATTTTTCTCTTTTAGCCTTTATAATCTAGGTGTCTATATGGATCTGTGGATCCATCTTTTTGTATTTTTTCCTAAGGGGCAAGATTATTTTCTAGGCCACTACTAATTTGTCATTTACCTTTATACACATCTACAGCAGCCAAAAAAGTATCAAGTACATAGTGAGCTGGAGTTAAGCCAAGTTTTATATCTTTGAGTTATTGATCCTTAAATAGGCAGCCTAAATCACTGGGTTTATGAATTCTCTTGAAGGTCAGTGTAGGATAGAAATTAAACCAAGGTTATCTACAGCTGTGTCTCAAAATGACAGGCATTATCAGATGACCAAAGCTTTGCCATTTTTACTGTGCATCACACATATTGCACATATGATAAAAAGAGGGTGGAACTTCAAGACCAGTTACTGTTGCTCTGGACATCCTGACTTATTAAACTAGAAATCAATCACTAACCAACTATGGATTGTCTGAAATATGGTAGGTTTTTGTTTTTTTTAAAAAAATAATGTTTCTTTCCTGAAAACATAGTTCTTTCAGGGACTCTCTCCTTTTATAATGTCCAGTAGTACACTGTTTTTCCAGTTACCCGAGGCAAAAGGTTTTTACCTAGTAAAAGGAAAAATGGTTTCCCCAGGACATTTTCTAAATAACAACAAAAATCTCATGGAAAAACTAGGTACTCAGGAAATAAAAATCCAGGACTGACGATGTTACTAGTTTCATAATGAGATATCTGCAAGAAAATTACCAAACTCAGAGACCACCAAGGATCTCACCAAAAAAAGTACTGTTAAGAAAGAGGGGGAAATTTATTCTCTGGCTTAAATAAAGAAAATACATAGCATGCCGTTTTAGTGCTGCTGAAAAAAGGGAGAAACTTAGTTAAATTGAAGAACTTTTTCTGTGAAATAGTCAATTAACTGGCCTACAACAAACTGTAGTGCTCTATCTCAAATAGTCAGGACAACTTGTGGAAATGTGAGTCTGGAAGTGCAATAGAATAGCCAGGAAATGTTAGTTTGGAAGCGGAATAGAAACATGCAACCTGAGAATAGTTGAAGGTGAATGGGAAATTCATATAGACTTTCAGTAAACTAAAATGGCTAAACTAACATTCTGGCAGGCAGTGTGCATTAGCCCTACACCAAACACAATGTTCTTAGCAGTGTGCTGGATTCCAGATGAGTTGATTATTTGATTTGGTCAGTGTATATGTGTGAGTGTATATGGAGCTGACATTGACCCCCTTAGAGAAATGCTGGGACATAAAGAACAGGAGAATGAGACAGACAATATGCAAAGCTCCTTCTAATCTATAATTTTGCACCCAGTAAAAAGAGGTGTAGAACATGGGTGGAAGGAATAGCTGAGGTTTTAGCAGAAGACTTATTTAGTGGAAGTATGGTGATTGTTTTTGCTAGATAGAAGATAAGAACATATGAATGTGAGGGAAAACAAATAGGTTATAATTAGGGTGGGCACAAAAATAAGTTGCATTGGCCTTGTTCAAATTACACATTTATTGGGCCTTGGTTTGACTGGGCAGGTTTCAGTTGAGTTAGGACTCTGGTATACTATGATTGGAAGTGTGATTGGAAGATTGAGGTTATGTGGAGAGATGTATTAGTGATTGGGGGGGGCAGAATTAGGGTAGTATATACATTTAACCAGGGTATTTCAACTTTAGTGTAATGGAATTAGTCTGGAATTGCAGGACAGATGTACTCTTTTCAAGAAACAGTAGAGCTTAGAATGTCTGGTAGGAAGGAAATTGGTAAAACTGGGTCCTTCCTAACAATTCATAGAGCATATTTAAATTTATGCAGATAATTTAGTCTTACAAGATTTGTTTCAGTAGGTGATCAATAATAAAAAAAGGTAAATAAAACTTTATCCAGAAATAACTCCATGTGTCATTCTTTGTTCTTGGAGTCCGACATTCAACAATTTTAAGATGCATGGACTTTAACTGCCAGAATCCCCAGCATGAGGAATTCTCAGTATAGAAGTCCTTATATCTGAAAGTTGCTGAGGTGGAAAAACACTGCACTAGACAGAAAACAACAGTCTCCAGGAAGATGCTAAAGCCACCTTAGCATTATGGTCTTGATGATCTCACAATTCTAAATTTTAGCAAACGCCTGCTCACTGGCTCTTGATATATGGAACAGAATCAATTGTGATGAATAATGGATAGAAAGAAAATAATCTGGCCTCGATTTTGCTTTTTTGTATTTCAGAAATATTCTAGATTGTGACAATCCCGACAGATGCTGTGCATAACCAGGTGCTTCCAGTCCTCAAAGAAAGATTTTTATTCCATATGGTATAGTTCCCTCCTGCGGGATTCAGTTTCTGTGAATGGTATGCTCATGGCAATAAGCCTGCTTTAGAAGCAGAGGCTTATTGCAAGAAGAGAACCCAGGGTGACATTCAAGAAACTGGCTTCTTACATGAAAACTGTCTGGGATGTGGTGTTGCAGGAGTAGAATAGATTTGAACAAAATTTTATATTGTAACAAAGCTTACGGTGCAATTTGATTCTATGGAAACAATATTTTTTTTACTTAGTAGGTCAATTAGATCAGATATTTAAGTGAATAATGGAAATTGTTTTTCTTTATTAATTGTTGAAGCCCAGGATTTTCTATATTAATTCTACATGTCTGAATATCCCTTGCTGTTTGGCAGGGTCCATTTATATTGCATGTTGTAAAATCCATTATCCCAGGAAGTTTACCACAATAAGGCCAAACTCATATTTTTCCAATTTTCAGTAGAGGTGATATTACAATATTCTTTAGATGTGGACTCATGGTCTGGACAAGAAAATGAAAATATCTGGATGTCCCAAAGATGCTTTTTTCAAGAGGCAACTGGACTTCATTTTTCTTTGAAGATATTGTTGCTTCTTATCTAAAAAGCTCCTTGGACAAGAAGTGAAAAATCTTCAAAGAAAAAACCAGAAAGTTGAGTTGCCTCTTGAAAAAAGCACCTTTGGGACAACCATGACCTGGATGACTAGGAATCTTCAGAGACAAAATATCTGGATATTTAGAAAACATATTTTAAAAAATCCAAAAAGTCACAAAAATATTCATTCATGGTATTGTAAAAGCAGCATATAGTCTTCAAGAATCACTGGGTATTATAAATGTGTTTATAAATCTGCCCTCATTGATGTGCATCAAATTTTAAACTCTGTGAGTCCAACACTGAAAGCAACAGCTTCCTGTAATTGTTCCAACCAATTTGTGGAAAGGGCAAGAAGCATGAGATACCCGTTGTCCACCAAAATGTTTTTGGGAGACCAACAGCAATGAACAGGTGTTGTGTATCCTTTGTTGGAAAAAGTATCAAAGCTGCAGGGGAAACCAGCTAAATACTGATTTCAAGTTCCTGTCCTGGAAGCTTAGTGCTGCTTCCTTCTTAGACGCAGAGGAGGTACTTCAACTTTTCAGATATTTCTCATTCATGATCTCAGAAGTCTGTAAAAAAAAGATTAATAAAGATGCAGTATCTTTTTCTGTGAAAAGGGCTTGTACTGAAAACTAATGATATGTAGGACTAAGTAGAAATTTGTACCAGGGAGTATCATCTTGAAAATAAATGTAACAATTAGACCAGAGGATTATTTATTTATTTATTATCTATCTATCTATCTATCTATCTATCTATCTATCTATCTATCTATCTATCTATCTATCTATCTATCTAT
>JANHFN010001776.1:115520-126936 GCA_032468175.1 Toxicocalamus goodenoughensis | reverse complement strand
TTTCTTTCTTTTTTCTTTCTTTCTCATACAGATTTCAGCTTGTATATGTGTCAGAAATCACCCTCATGTCAGTGCAAATAGTACATTATGTATAGTCTGACAATATCCGCAACTGGAAGGATCATTCTCTGCAAAGTTGAAAGATAATTCAGTTTCTTTATTTTATTTATTTCAGTATTCAAAATCTGAAAGCAAGAAGAAATAAATAAAAGCATACATTTATAGTTAATCTGTTTAATTGTTTGGAATATCAAGTAGACTGACTATAAAGAATATTAGTATACTGTCAGCTTCCTGGAGACTAATCAAAAAGCATGATCTATTCTTTTGTTTCAAATTAAAACCAGTTGAGTATATTTATACATCAATATACATGCACAGTATTGTCTGTCATCACCTAGGCCAACATGCCATTCCATAGTGATGAGCTCATAAAGCTACAAAGAACTTCCTTGTTGTTATCTTAGGCCTATACATGTTACAATCACCATAGAAATGCTGCTATGAGACTTGAGAACAGAATATCAGGCAAAAAAACAGCCAAGCTCTGGCATATTTCTAGAACCTACATAACCTGGTATCCCACATTATTGAATTATAAGAAGATTTAATAAAGTATAATCATATGCGAGCAGTTAACAAAATATGTTTTATAACATCATGATGTAAACAAACATAACTTCTATCAGGACACAAATAATTAATGGGAGAATCGATGTCCGTGAAGTCACCATACATGCACTATAATTTTGATGGAAACTTGGTTTACTTGTGGTTACCCATGAGTATAACGGTTCTGTATGCTGTACTGAGCATGATTATGTATATTTATTCTTAATTCAAAACTTGATAGTGGTTCATATTCTGATATATTGTTATTCCCTTTATTGTTCATAATTAATTCATACGGGAAAACTGAAACCTCAAAAATATTTTAATTCTTTATTTCTTATTCTTTTTAATAGTCTTTTCTCCATTTAACCAACTATATAATAATATCTATTACCTAACTCCTTTTAATATAAAAAATATAGCACAAATACAGAACATGGGATCATTATAATTTGGAGAAGATATTAGTAAACATACACAAAAGGAGAGACACAGAGAGAGAGACAGAGACAGAAAGACAGAGAGAAAGACAGAGTGAAATGATAACAAACTCACATGTCTTAAATAATAACCAATGTTTTAATTTAACCTAGTATGACCTCAACAATAACACAAGAAATATATTTGGCCTATCGGTTATTGTCAAATGTGATTGTTTTTTCTCTGTGAGAATCTACAGTTCACCTAATGGAAATCAATAAAGATCATTATATTCTCATAGTTGAATGATGGGCCCCTGTACCACCAAGATAGTTCAAATCCTTGATTCACAACCACAATGTACAACTCATAGTAACTCCATCGTTGCCATAGTTTGACTGAACTTTATAAAAGTGTTTAAAAGTTTGCAAATTACAGCAAGATACTGAAACTTATTCCTGATTGGATCAAGTAAAACTGGGAGCTAGCCGAGATAACTGCAGCATCCCAATTGATGTATTTATGCATCTGTGTATTTTTTATAAGGATATTTTTTTTCCACATTATTGATAAAATTCATAAGGGCAGTTTATAAATTGACATATTTACTATTTCATTTCTGTCTGTCCTAATCTACAAGACTCTTCCTGTGCACAATACTAAGGCAGCTGGTTTTTCATCCTTTGAATCAGATCCAACACATAAATTCCTAGTACAATATGTGAGTTGATTCAAATATGCAAATCAATTCCAATTTGATTTGGACATCCAAATCAGTTCAAATGGAATCTCCATACCAGATGTCAATGATTTCAGAACTTTAAAATGCATATCTGAATACACAGAAAGTATCTGAATAAATTAAAATTTATATTATGATCCAAACTGGTCCAGACTGGTTAGAATATTAAATATTTGTGCAAATTTATTCTACACCTCTCAAATAATTTTATTTATGTAATTAGATATAATAATAACAGATGATATATAGCACCAAAGCCACATTCCAAAAACGAAGCAGTAGTACCATTTTCCTGATTGCTGTTATAAATGCATGGGCACCAAACAAAATGTTTAGATATAAGAATGAAATAATAAACAAGCTTATATTTTTCAAGGCTCAATCTCAGAATCCTTTGTTTATTATGCATATAGTTAATTAGGATATCTTTACTGCACCTAAGTGTTAGATAGTGATAAGATTGTTTCCATTTATTTTATAAAGATCACATATGTGCCTGATTTTTTCACTGGATTGCAAAGTATGGTAATATCTGCTACACCATGTTTCATTTTTAAATTTTATTTTCCTTCATTTTGTATATCCTTGGCTAGCTGTGCAGTACTGAAACAAGTTACTAAAATTTCCATATAGTACACAATTAATTGTCAGTAAGATTCACTGAAGTCAGTTACTTACCTTTTAGTAAACATCTAGAATAAAAGTTACACTTTCCTTCATAGCTGGCAAGGAGGAAGAAAAGAAAAAAGAAAGAAAGTAAGAAGAAAGAAGAAAGAAAAGAAAGAAAGGATTTTTTTTGAAAAAGTGCTGGAAGAAGTGACATTATGACTGCTATCATATCACTAGAGCTAAAGTGATAGGAGCCTTTTTTGTATTTGTTTGCTTTTTTAAAAAAACAATAAAACATTCATTCTTGCAGTGATTACTGATGCTGATAAGCTACCTTTCTTTTTGAATGTAAAATTGAACCAGCAGCCTTTGATCTGAACTACAGGCTGATCTGAATTCAAGAAAAGCTTGCTGCTAAATCACATTCCCATTCAATCCATTAAACCATTCACTTCTCTTCCCCTCATCACACTGACTCCTAATTTGACAATGACAAAGAGCTCCACAGTGATTTTAAATTTCATAATTTTAATCTGTCAAGTCTGACATTTAATTAGTGCCCTTCTAACCTGTGCCCACTTACTTGAAGGTTACTGTTGGTTTTCCTTTAGAAATTTTTTCTTCTGGAAGAGTGGATTAATAAATATGTACATAACTGGCAGAGATAAAGACAATACACACACAATGGTCTATTAGTACCAAATCTAGACAGATGAGGTTAATAATATTTTAAAGTGCTGCTTTATTGTATTAAGAGTGATTAAGCCTTTGGCTCAACCCTGTATGTGTTGTTCATTGAAAACATAAAATATAAGGTCTATTAAGCATGGTCTGGCACAAAATGTTACCCAAACTACAGTAATAGCATGTTCATAAGTCATATTACAGGAATCTATTGCAGTGATGATGTATTCCTTGAGTTAGCTAGCAGACATATTAAGGGATTATTAGACACATGAGATATGTGTGCATAGCTTTTGAAAGTTAGCCATTTGACTATTTAATGTTTCCCAATTTTAATTTTTATCCCTAAAATTGTTTACATTTTTATTTTAACAATATTTAGCAATAAAGAATGGCATCCTGTAAGTTAAAAGGGTATGAAATTATAATTTGACAATTTAGCTACAATATTCTATAGCGAATCTGTGGACACTGTCAATCTATCTAAAATCAAGCACATCCACAGGGTTTGGTCCAATAATTTTTTCCCAGTTTCAGGAATAAAGATGTAAAAATATGTGGTATAGATTCCAGAGTATTAGATTTTTAGGAGCCATCAAAATGGACTTGGACATTTGTACAGTTGACAACTTTGAACAGAATCTACAATCTATACCAAAGTCAAATGAAAGCAAGAGAATTTTTTTTAAATAAATAATACTACTGGGAAAATGAATGTACAGTATATATATCCTGAAAAAATTCATAGCTAAAAACAATTGCAGAGAAATTCATATTAAATTGTGCTCCCTGAACAGAAATGGAAAGATCCCAACATTTGTGGCTGCTCCATTCTCACCCATTACAGTTTCATTTGCTTTTTTGTCCTATGAAATCCCTTCTACCATATAACATCCCTTTCAGAAATGTTTAATGTTTAAGCAAACCCTGTTCAACTAGCATTTTTCTCCCATCACTTCAAATCTTACCCTATCATTAACAGATTGGAACAACTGTTTTCCATTTCATACAATCTATTGACACTTAGGCAAAGGACTACTGCTTCTAATTTTGCACAAATACCTAATTTCCTTTCTGCCTTTCTTTATATAAACCTATATCTCTGAAGCATAGTTTTCATGCTCATTACACAACATTATAGGCACATTATACTGTTAATGCAACCATGGTTTTCAGGTCACCAATTTTTTAGTGTTTTTACTTCTGTTATTTTTGAGAATTCCTTCCTGAGCACTGCAGACTTTATTCTAATGAATAATAGAAATGGTGGTAGATTATAGGAGAACCCCTCCTATACTACCACCTCTTACAATACAATCTATACAGTACAATAACAACAGTAGAGACTTTTAAGTTTCTAGGTTCTATCATATCTCAAGACTTAAAATGGACATCTAGTATCAAAAAAGCACAACAAAGAATGTTCTTTTTGCACCAACTCAGAAAGCTCAAAATGATCAAGGAATTACTGATACAGTTCTACAGAGGAATTATTGAGTCAGTCATCTGCACCTCTATAACTGCCTGGTTTGGTTCTGCAACTAACCAAGACAGAACAGGCTTCAACAGATAATTAGAACTGCAGAAAAAACAATCGCTACCAACCTGCCTTCCACTGAGGACCTGTATACTGCACTAGTCAAAAAGAGGGCTGTGAAAATATCTACAGACCCCTCACATCTTGGGCATAAATTGTTTAAACTTCTATCCTCAAAACAACATTAAAGAGCATTGCACACCAGAACAACTAGACACAAGGACAATTTTTCCCCGCATGCCATCACTCTCCTAACAACTAACTCCCACAACACTGTCAAACTATTTACTAAGACTATATTACTACTAATCTTCTCATCCTTCCTATTGCCTATCTCCTTCTACTTATCATTATAACCTTGTTACTTATATTGTTATGATTCTATTGTTTTATTTAGTTTCCTAGTATGATTTTGATTGCTTATTTAGTATCCTATGACTATCACTAAGTATTGTATCTTATGATTCTTGAATGTATTTTTATGTACAATTTAACAGTTGACTATACTACTATTTCAAGATCTACCTAGAATTGTCCTAGCTCCCACTACATATTAAAGAAAATGAACAGTGACTGTGTTCTTCATAACAAGTGATAGTTAGTAATAGTAGTTGTGTAGAAATAAAGACAGGGAAAATCACCAATCACTTCCTTTAACTTGGCTTTGATTAAATCAATAAGGGTAACACCTTCCCTGATGTTTGTTCTAAAACAGGGAATAGTAGCGGAGCAGCACTATTTGTATGAATATATATTTCTTTTAAAATGATGAATAGCATTTGTTTGGAAAATCCCCAAATCTGGGCTGTAAAATCTAGATGTGCACTAGATGGCAGGAAAGAGATACAGAAAAACCTAACAGTCTAGTGATTGTCTGGATTTTTGCAGCTAAATGTGATAGCCTTGATTTTTCCACAGAATAGTTTCTTCAAATTACCCTCTCTAAATTCCATGATCTGTAACCACAGCATTTTTTTTCCTGGGCAGTGAAAGGTATAACCCCTGGGAATTTTGTCATTGTGGCATCAGTGATCACATAGCTTTAAATTTAGGAGCTTTTAGAAGATGGACTCAAAGTACTTTAATTGCTAACCCAGAACACTTCCATTCAAATAACTAAGCTTCTGCCAGCAACTTTAGACATTACAATTGTTTTGCAGAATGTACTGATAGATTCTCAGAGGTTGACATTCTATGAAATAGATATGCTTCCGAACATGTATGGTACACCAAGGAAATTTCCATCTTAAATATGACATATATGGCTGCTAAATGTGAAATCACAAACATTTAAGGAGATGAGATTGTCAGACAACTGGGTATTTTAGAGAAAAGCTCATTATTTGTTTGGAATGGCATACAATTTTCCTTGGAGAAATATGAGATCTAACTTCATGCTTCAGGCATTTTATCTGTAATAAAACTTCTATCTTAGTACACAAAATAACAAAAAGTCATAACAAGACTATTGATGGAAAAGTTTTGCATCTATTGTCAAATATTCAGCAAGTGAATGTGAAGGCAGGGAGGAAATTGCAGTAGAATTGTCATGTTAGGCAGGGTAGATATCACCCCACAGATCTGAAGTAGGAATTACCTGCTCTTAATCTATATCTATCTATATCTATCTATATCTATATATACATTCATTTCACGTAGGCAGTAGGTTCAAGTATATACTGTACATTCATATTGGCATGACTATGTTAAGAAGAAATAGGATAGAAGACTAGAAACAGTAAAACTAATTGAATAATCTCTGATTTTTTTTATGACTGATGATTTTTTTTTAATGAATGAAAAGGTTAAATAAAAATGGTGGCTGAATTGCAAGGCAAGACTGCTTCTTTCATGCAAGTTGAGTGTGATTTGGATTTGGAAGTTTTCCTTCTTATCTTTATTCCTGTTAACATATTTTATTTTAAAATATTAATGCACAGTATCTTGATTACAGAATATAATTGCTGATTAGTGGGGTGCTACTGATAAGGTTTTGGTTGTTTTAATTTCAATTGGCTATAATTATAACAATTTCTAAAGTATGATATTCTTCCTAGCTTCATTTTAAATAAAAAAGAATATTGTATTAGGGAAATAAAAGCTTATTGCCAGGTTATTAAACTTCCCTACACCATACCAATTTAAATGTACTATAATACATCAGAAGATACCTTCTCTAGGTATACCTCTCAAAAATACTTTAATAATGTGTTAATATTTTTATTTCCATGTTTAATACAGAAAGCATGCTGGAAGCAAAATTTACTTTATAATTCTCATTAAAGATACCCCACTTTGTAAACAAGTCTAAATTTTATCTTTGCCCTAGGCAATTAATGGGTCGTGTTACCTTTTTAATATGGGCTGGTTATAACATTTTTGGGAAGGGGGGAAGGATAAATGTAATCATGCTCCTTTGAAACGCATCTACTTAACTCCATGAGATCAGAAACAAGGTCAACAAATTTATGTATGGAAAAAAAATAAGAAATTTAGGTTTGATCATTGCCTCAATCCTAGGACCCAGTGGGTGAATAAGCCTACTTGCTCTATATGAGGATTGAATAAGAACACTTGTTCTACAAGCACCAGACAGGAGAAAGGCAGCATGATAATAATGGGGGAAATAGGAGATGAAATGCCAAATACTTTGTGGCTGAAATTATTTTTTTAGGAGGTGGCAGAGCCAATTGTCAAGGATATAGCATCAGTGGAGATCATTAGGCTGAAAAATGCTCATGAAGAGCCTTGTGAACAAGTTAATACATATGACTTCATAATTAGTCACTCCTATCTTGTCCCAGAACTCAAGGACAGACATAGTGGGTGTCCAGAGGTAATTTTTGTAGACAATATATATTTTCTGGATAGTAAGCCTTTTCTACAATACTTGTTTCCTAGCACAATCCTGAACTTCATCTCTCACCTTCCATGCTTGTGATAGAAAGGGCGAGCCTATGAATGCTCAGTGGAGCTGAGATCAAGATTTCTGAGCACATGAAGGAGCCCAGGAGTTTTCATTCTGACCTCATGCTGAACGGTTAAATGTCAGGAGGGTGGAGCTAATGTGAAAAGTGGTCCTTGAAACAGTACTATCCCACTCCTTGCTTTACCAGTTCATGAATATGTGAGGAGGGTTTCTTTTATGCTAACAAGAAAGCTGTTTTCTATTTTACACACTGTCTTTCTTTTGGAGGGGGGATAAGATTAATAATGTTGCAAATTGGAATATATTTCTCAAAAACAATCACTAGGTAGTTTCAAATTGGCCATGTCTATTCATTGTTGGTTTTAGACATAATATAGAAATTGAATCAGGATTGCTTGAGGCAGGCAAGTATGAGGTTATATTTCGACTTAATTCTCTCAAGACCATTATCATTATTAAGAGTGCTTGAAAGATTAGAAGAAATGGTTAGAATACTGCAGTTTATGTCATTGAGCATATCATTCAGAATATAATTTCATTCAGAAGCTGAAGACTGAAAAAGCCCTCAGAGCCAAAGGTGTGCTTTGAAGCTTTAATTCATTACACAGATCCAGAGTGACCTCACTGTAGAATACTAGGTGTCTATGTTTCTCAACACTTTCCCCTCAGTTAGAGAAGGAAAACACCAAAGAATGTGCTCATTAGGATAATGGATATGCAGACAATCTTGCTCTGCTTGCTTGGCTTTGTATCGAAAAGGACAAGAAGAAAATGTGCTCCAGCATTTGCTTCTAAAATTACATTTAAATGCCTGCAAATTTACAACAAATAGTGCAGTGCATGTTTAGCAGAGCTTTCAACCTTCGGGCCACCTGTCTTTCTGATAAATTGCTCTTGTTAGAAATACTATTCTCATTTTCCTATTGCTTTGCACCAGTTGGGCATTCAATTCCACTCTGAAGCAATCACCCCAAGCCCACACACATACACAGTCTAGCTGACTGGGAGACCTCAGCGGATATGAGTTGGATCCAGCTTTTTCCCAGATTAATTAGATTTATGCATACCCTTCATTCAGAAAGGGTCAAGACTGCTGGACCCAGGGAGAATTTAGCCTCATGTAGTTAAATCTCCTGGCTCCCCCCCCCCCTCAGAGATGCCTTCTAAAGTTATGTCATGAGAAGGACAGGCTGTCCTGGCTGTGAACATTATTGAAATGTGGGCTTCACCTTAAATAATTTTTCATGGCATTCTACCTTATATTAAAGCAAAGTGGAGCCAAGTATTCATAACCTAATTATAGCAATACCATTATCAAAATGAATACAAATAAGAACTCTTAATAAAAGAGAAATGCTTCTGTCATACATTGAGAAGATGTCTTGGCTAGTGTTTTGTATTGATCAAGTTGTGGAAATGAGAACTCAGAACTGGACAATAGCATAATGCTCCACAAGTCAATCTAAATATGGTTTGGATACATTTCTTTGCATTGCCCAGTCTTTCTGATGGCTTCCAATAATCAGAGTTGCACCTTTTGTTAATCTATTATGTTAATATGTTTAATAATAATTATTCCACAGGATTTAATTGAAAGTTATAGATTATATGTACCCTATTATAAAATCATCTTTTTAATTCAACACATGGCTTTTTTTAGCTCCCTGTGAAGCTACTCAACCACATTGTTTATAGTATTAGGTTGTGGGCTTTGAAGCCACTCAACTATATTGTTTATAATATTAGGTTATGGGCTTCAGGGAAATTTCCAACCCAAGTAACCATTGATTTGCTTGCAGCATAACGCTATATACAATTGGTCCCCCACAGACTGTGAGTAATTCTATCTGATAATTACTACCTCAGCCTATTATAAAGGACCAGAAATTCCTGGTAGAGCAATAATACCTGCATGTATTGTTAAAATGCAAGTTGTTAATGATACTTTCATATGCTGGAAAATATACTGGCCACTATTCCTAACGTAAGCATTTGGTGAAGAGTGTAGATCAAACATTGTTAGTTTTAAGTACTTTGAATCACATTTCAAATTTCAACATTAGTTTTTAATTAAATATAAAAACATGAATTTTGTATAAAGGTGCATAACTTTTTATGGACGAGGCTTGCATTTGTCTTTTTGTATTATTAACCTTTCACATCCCGACTATACTGGTTATGTAGTCATTGCTCCTTCAGTCTCATTAAACACAACAGTTCCTGGGAATTCTATTCAAGGTCTTTGGGTAGTCTATAGTCCAGGAATCTAGTTGTGCAACTCTGGAAAATAGTAACAGGAGATGAGGCCAGGCTGCACTATACTGCTATATAGCGCTAAATGTACCACGTAGTTCTGCATGACGTTACGATACAGGCTTTAGTACAGCTTGCTGAACTATACTGAAATTCCCATCTCCTATGGTGGGGAGCTGTTGAGGCGCATGTGGTTGATCATTTTATATGATCAGTGGGCTGACAGATTCATGGCAATCCAGAAACTGGCAGAGCAAAATAAAATACTTTCATTTTTTGAAACAGAATTGATAGATTCTGCTTTTCTAGAAATGTACAACCTAGGGAAATCTGGCTAAATGGGGCAAATATTGGAAATGAAATGAATGAAAATGGTGGATTTGTTGAAGCCATTATTTTCTTTCTTATTTTGTTTCATTTGGTTTTATTACTTTCTTGGGAGGAGTGGTGGGCTTTTAAAATGAAAACCTTTGATCAGAAATCCTTTTTTTTTTGCTTTCACAGCTAAGGCTATATTAGTGATGGACAAACTTTTGGTGGCTGAAGGAAGGGCATATTTTAATGTTTTATAGATAGCTCAGGGATATATTAGAGATTTTGATTATGTAAAATGAATGGAACCATGATGTATTATTTTTTCTCCTTTCAGATGTATGGGAGGTTTATAAGTAATGCTGAGGCTCTCATAGATCTTTTAGGGTATTTTTGTACCCAAACTCAGAATGGCAAGAAAGTATGGATAACTGATCAGAAGGCTTCTGGTGAAATTCTCAAAAAGTGGTTTAATGGCAAGATGCATTTATTTATTTAATTTATGTGGTCACTCATCTGGCATAACGGATTATGGGCAGCTAATACAATGCAGTATGTTAATTCCTGCACTAAGAATTTATTTTAAGTAAGAATTTATTTTAATTATTTGTTAGATTTTTATCCCACCTTTATTATATTATAAGTAACCCAAGGAGGTGCACATATATAATACTCCTTCTCCCTCATATTTTCTCCAAACAACAACCTAATCAGGGTTGAGCTTAGAGTGATTAGCTCAAGGTGTTCCAGCCAGCTTCATGACATGAGACTTGAATGTCTGTGGAGATTCTCAATCATCCAGGTCATGGTTGTCTCAAAGGTGCTTTTTTCAAAAGGCAACTTGATTTCCTGTGTTTTTGCCCTTTAAGGGATATGACACCACCTATGTACTGTTTACAACACAGTCCTTTCAGCATTTCCAAGAAGATAGACAGTCAGACAGATAATCAGAATTGGAAGGGACCTTGTAGGTCATTTAGTCCACCCCCCCCCACCCTACGCCATTTTTTACAAATGGCAGTCCAATCTCTTCTTGAAAGTCTCAAGTGATGGAGCTCCCACAACTTCTGAGGGCAAGCAATTCTATTCCTTATTTCCAGGTTAAATCTCTTCTTGTTCAGTTTCCATCCATTATTCCTTGCCTGGCCTACAGGCGCTTTGGAAAATAGCTTGACCTCTTCCTCTCTATGGCAGCCCCTCAAATATTGGAAGACCACTATCATATCTCCCCTGGTCCTTCTCTTCTCTTCACTAGACTAGCCAAGCCCAGTTCCTGCAACCGTTCATTGTATGTTTTAGCCTCCAGTCCCCTAATCAT